>ML663555.1:5438083-5452762 GCA_007570785.1 Antilocapra americana
GCCGCGGCACCCACCGCAGCCGGCGAAGACGGCTCGGGGGGGGGGGGGGGGGGGGGGGGGGGGGGGGGGGGAGGGGGCAGAACAGAGGGGATAATCCACTGGCTCTAGGAGCTCTCCCCACTTCCTTCTTGAAGACAATCTGAACTCTGCAAGGGTGACTCCACTGCCTTTTATCTCTCATACCGAAAGTAATTTTAGCCAAGGGAAAGCAGGATTAGACTTTCATAGTATGATACATTTATCTTGTTTTTCTTTTTCCCTTTCTCTCTCCTCCCTCCCCTCCCTCTTTGACCCCAGGTAAAGGGGAGACAAGATTAAATATCAGAGGACGGTGTCAGATCTGAAGAGATGCTCCTTTCCGGCCCACTGCCGGCCCCCAAACTTTTACTGTCTCCCCCACTCCTGTCAGACAGTTCCTGTCTGCTCAGATGAGAAAAGCCTCTGGACCCTGTTCTCTCCATATTGTCCTCTGCTGAAATGAAAGGGGGAATTATAATTCAGAGAAAGGCTCCCACAGAGAGTATGAAGACAAAGATGAAATCAGTGATACAACGCTGACATGCGTTCAGTCCCTGAAAGGTCTCTTTTAAAAAGTGGCAATCTTGCCACCACCTGAGACTGGAAAATGTGCGTTTGGGGGCGCTGGGAGAAGAGGAAGGCCTGCGAAGGTACCTGGGGTCAGGCCAGAAACCTGCGTGATGATAAAGAGAGGCGAGAGCCTCTCCGTGGCGGGGCCAGCTGGCGGCCAGGACTGCTCGGGAATGCCTGCCCCCCTCCCCGCGCCCCCGGACGCATCCTGCCAGCCGGACAGGCCCCTCCTGAGCAGCTTCCCCACGCTGGGCCCCCTCTTAATGCCACAGGCGCCCTGGCCTGCTCCCCTGCGACCAGACGGGGCCCAGACGTCCCACCAGCAACGGGACCCTGACCGTTGTGGTCTCAGAGGAGTGACAGCTGGCAGCTTCTAATATATCTTAACTAGACTTTTCCTTCTCCTAAAACAAAACAAACCACCACCACAACAAAAATCAGAAAACACACACAAAATTCCCTCTACAAAAGCTACTGTTCAGGGCCAAGCCTGGTTTTCAAGCACCCCCTCTAGTGGAGAAAACCTGCAGCTTCCGTTTCCCAGTTCAGCCCCCTGGGGGCCTGGAGGACCTGAAGGGTCGCTCTGCCCGCGTCCTTCCCACTGGCTGTCCCTGAGTTTGCTCTCGGCCCTTCCCGCCCCCCTCACCGTCAGGCTCTCTTTATCTCTGTCCTCTGTCACCCCGCCTCACTCAGCCTGTCTGTGGCTGCTCCTGAATCTTGACTTGCACACCTGTATCTTGGTCTGTATCTCTGGTCAGTCTGCTGGGTCCTCCCCACCCCTGTCCCCTGCCAAAGTTTGGGGCTCCAGGTCTGGGAGAGGGAAATGCTTTCACAAAGCTTTGGCGCAAATGGCCTGGCTCTGAGGGCCAAGGCAGGGGCTCCTCACTCAACTCAGGTGTTCCCAAAGCAGAGGGAACCCCAGCCTCACGCCGGCTCCCTAGCAAACCTGGCACCTCACAGGCTGATGTGCAGGTCGGAAGCAGTCTGTAGCCTAAGCTGGGGGCTCCAGCTCCGGAGGCCTGCGTGGACCTAGTGTGCCGGCTCCGTCCATTCTCCCCACCATCCTGCCAGCCTCCCTGTGGGGCAGCCTGCTGCCAGGCAAACAGCTGGCAGCGCCCCAGGGAGGGGACAGCCAGCAAGGCTTGGGAGGAGGATGCCAGCGGAGGCAGGCAGAGACAAGGGTCAGGGGGTCCCGGGCTGAGCTGGGGGCTGAGGGGAGACAGGGCGGATGGCCTGCGGTGAGGGGAGGGGGGCACGGGAAACACCCCCACCTGGCAGGAGACAGGACCAGGCCAGGGCAGAGGCCCCTGCTGCTGGGGCCTTTTCTTTCCTCTCCCACCTCCCCTCTTCCTCTCCCTTTACATTTTCCCAGTAGGGACTCTGCTCCCCAACAAAGAACTTTCTGGCCTCTGTTTCTGCCCTTGAATGAGAGAAGAGTAGAGGCTCCCTATGTCCCAAAGGCCGGGAAATGGGGCCCCTGGAGAGGCGGAGGGCTATGCCCAGGAAGAAAGGGGATGTCCAGCTCTTACCATCATCCCTCCTGGCCCTCCGGACCAGCTGTTTGACCCCCCTCCCCAAGACCCCCGGGAAGAACCGCCTTTCTCTGTCTCCACAGGGCTCACCTTTAGAAGCAACCAGACAAGAAGGGAACACTCCCACCACCCCTCATTTACTCTAATCAGGCATGAAATCTTTGTAACTAAGTGGAAAAAAAAAAAAAAAAACTGTTTCCCATAAGGGAATCGGTTCCATTCATTATTGTTGGAACTGAGCATCTGCGAAGGGGAGAAAGATGCTCTTAGAATGAATTGATAACAGACTGGCCCTGGGCAAGGGCGGCAGTGCTGGGGGTGGCTGTGCCCACGAGCTCTAAAACTATAGCACGTCAAAGCTCGTGCCTGCGTTTCCCTGTTGACCATCCTGACTTATTTGTAGTTCACAGACTCCAGTTAACACGATGCTCTGGTCTCTTTATGATCCGAACGGGGGTGGCCTGGGGGCTTGGCTTGGGGCGTCTCTCTTCCCCTCGGCTGATATGGACACAGATGACACTGCCCCCCACCCTGCCCCCTGTCTGCGTGTGTGGAGACAGCTGTGTGGCAATGCAGGGAGACAGCTGGGGCAGGAGGTTGGGGGGGGATTATATCGCTCCTGGAGACACAAATGGCCTCCCCCTGCACCAAACCCCATAGCTTGGAGAGGCAGCCGTAGCAGAGCAGGCAGGACAGAGACTAGAAAACCCCCCAACAGTGACAACTCCAGCGCCATAAATATTTCATGGCACCTGAACTGGTGAGTTGAGGCTGCTGCCAGCTGCTGCCTTGTATATTTAACTGTGTCACTGGTCTCCCCTCCTGCGCGTGTGTTTCCTTGTTATGTGCCCATGAAATAAAGATGAACAAAATCGCCAGAAGGATCTGGAAGTGGGAAAGGAGCCTGGTAGAGAAGTGGCTGTTCTTCAAGGGGTGTCTCTGGAACCTCATGTTAAGCTCTGACTCCACTACAACAGCTGGAGAACTTTTGCATCCGACACGCCTGCAGCTCTGATGGTCTAGAGGCTGGAGGGGGTGAATGTTCCCTGGCACTTTGGGGACAGGGGTGAGTGTTCAGGGCAGCTCTGAAAGCAGGGCCACCAACCTTGTAATCGCATCATTTCTTTGGGGTGATGGGACACCCCCATTTACTCTTCATTTAGCCTAGAGCTGCAAGGCCAACCAGTCCCCCTGCCCGGCACCAGGCTATGAGAGACCCTGGTCCTTACATCCTGTCAAAGAGAAGGGCCAGGTGGGATCCCCTTGCCACACTTGCGGTCCTGGGCAGAGGGGCCCTTCCTGCTCTCCATCACTTCCCACTTTGGCGCTCCTTGGCCATGTCTCCATTACACAGTGCTCTACATGCCATTTCCATTTAACCACTCTGCAAGCCAGTCTGCCCCATCCTAGTACCATTTGCTGAGGACAGCGAGGGAGCAGAGAGGGCAGCCCGCCCTGTCCTGCCATTATCAGCCGTCGCCGAAGAGGGTTGGCTGGAGGGCTGAGCGGAACTACTCTTTCAGGTGACACCCACAGCCGGCTAGGACAGGTTCTGGGATGAGGAAGGGTCAGTGGAAGCAGAGGTGCCAGGTGGAAGAAGGGAAAAGCAAAACCTCACTAGGGCACCTTGGCAGGTGGCTCTCAGTTTCCCTACCTTTCCTCGGGACCCCCTTCCCTCAGGCCAAGGAGGGGAGAGTAATTAGGTAATTACTTCAAAAGGTCCTAGATGGGGTGAAGGGAAAGTTAATGAATTCTTCTCTTCTTACCAGGAGGTCACGAGAGAGACAGCTGCTAGCAACTCCTGGAGCATTCTAGGGTGACTGCACAAAAGTTGTGCATTTCAACAGGGAATAGCTGAATTCTTCCAGCCAGAGCTATCTCTTCCCTGGGCTCTGATGCTCTGTGGAAGGCCCTAGAACCCAAAGCCTGCCCAGAGGGAAGAGTGAAGTTTCAAGGTCTGGGAAAGAAGCCCAGAAGACAGCCCCTGCTATTGTGTGGGGCTGGGGTGGGGGTGGGGGCTGAGCTGAACCTGACGCCCAGATCCCAGAATGTCCAGCCCTGCCCAGCCCAGATGCTCGTCTTCATCTGCCACTCATAACCTTGTCCACTGTGCTCACAGATAGAAGGAAGGGGAGTGAGTGGGTTCCCAGATCTCTGTAGGTTCCTCCAAGCTGCTGGGTCCCCAAGCCACTACCTTGCGTGGGTCCTGTTTTGTGTCCCGTGTCTACCCACTGCTAGGATATGCCACGGTTGCCCTAGGATTTTAGATTCAAACAGCAGACCTGATGATATTTCCACTACCCACTTCACAGGGCTCTCATTTCTAGAAGCAGCTGACCCCCTCCAGCTCCATCCCTCCAAGATGAGTTGGAGTAGGTAACTCTTTCCTAGAGCAAGCATCATGCCAAACAGGTGGACATTCGTCAGGGGCCTGGGATGGCAGTTTCGGGGTGACTCTCTGACCATCCAGACCATGATTCATGTATGTATAGAGACTACCTGTCGGATGGAGAAACAGGGCTAGAATTTTCTAAGATCCCTACATCACTTGTGGGGTAGGGCAGGAAGAAGCCTAAGGGAGAACATATCCTAAAGTGGCCTATAAGGGGCCTCTCAGACCCGAAATAAGCTCATCCTTCAGACCCCAACCCTCTCCTGCAGCTCAGACCTGGGGGTGGCGGTGACGGGCGCTTCACCGCCAGGGCGCTCAGAAGGGGGCACGAAGCGCTTGTCTCATTCCGTGCCTTGGACTCCTGCCCTGAGCCTCCGGAAGCATAGGATTCCCGAGTGCCCTGCTCCGAAGAACCGCCAGCGGCCTCCAGGGTTTCGGGGCACCAGAGTGAACGTCCCCTCCCCGCCCCCGCCCCAGTCGAGCGGCGGCCACCTTGGCCCCGGCGCTCCTGCGGGTGCGGTGCCCGGGTAGGCCCGCTTGGGGCTGCAGCTCTCGGGACAGCCCCGCCACCCCCGCGCTGCCCGGAGCCGCAGCTCGCCGGCAGGTGCGCGGTGGAGGCGCGCGGAGGAGCGCCGCCCGCCAGCGGCCCGGCGGGGAAGCCGGGGCGGGAGGCGGCCGCAGCGAGTGAAGCCCGCACACGCGCGCGCGCGGGCGCCGCGCTCCGGCCCGCGAAAGTGGCCGGCCGGGCGCGGGGACCCGCCGGCTGCAGCCGAGCCCCGGCGCTCGGGGCTGGGACCCCGCGGAGGCGGGGCGCCGGGGAAGCCGCCGCGGGGCGAGCGCGCTTCGGGAGGACCGGGCGGCGGGCGGGCGCCGCGGACTCCGAGCGCCCGGCCTCGGGCGCCGCTTACCCAGCTCGGAGATGTCGGTCTGTCCTTCCGTCCCCGGTCCGACCGCTTCGGCCGCCGGCTACCGAGGCCGGCGCGCTGCCTGCTCCTCCGGCTGCCCACGGCTCGCGATCACGCCGACGACTGCATCCACATGGAGTCCAAATTCATTAAAATCCACGTCAAGCCACCAGCCACTTATCTGTATTCCTGAAGTGGCCGCTCGGTCTCCGGCCCGCGGGCCCCTCCGTCCTCCGCCGCCCGGTGGCAGCCACGCCGGGCGCGGTGGCCGGCTCGCGGGGAGAACCGGGAGGCGCCGAGGGGGCGTGGGGCGGCGGCGGCGGCGGCGGCCGGCGGTGGTCTCTCCTCGGGAAGCGGCGGAGCCCCGGCTGTCTTCAGATTTTTTCCAGCGCGACTTTCCGGGCTCCTCTGACATCAGCAATCGCGGCGCTTCCTTCCCTTCTCGCTCCCCGGGTTCGTTCCCAGTCCCATTTCCTCCGGGAACCTGGCTCTCCGGATCTATTTCGAGGTTGGCTCCGTTCGCTCCGGCGGCCCCCGGGTTCCCCACGGCTCCCGAGCTCGCGCGGGGTCTCTGTCTGGATCGCGGGGTCCCTCTCTGGATCGCGGGGTCCCTGTGTCTGGATCGCGGGGTCCCTCTCTGGATCGCGGGGTCCCTGTGTCTGGATCGCGGGGTCCCTGTGTCTGGATCGCGGAGTCTCTGTCTGGATCGCCTGCCCTCTCGGCTGAAAAATTCCCAGCCACTGCGTTCAGCCGCGCTCCCGCTCCAGTCTGGCGCGGACGGCGCTGCGCCCGGCGGCTCGGCTCCCGCGGCGGCGGCGGCGGGGCCCTGAGCGCCGGCCCCCCTATATTACCAGGCGGCTCATTATCATAGAGGCCGCGCGCCTTAACCCCCTCCCTGCCGGCCGCGCCCGCCCGGACGGGGCCGCGCCCGCCGCTGGCACCGCCCTCTGCAGCCACCCCTTGCCCCCGTCCCCCCACCCCACCCCCACCCCCACCCCCGGACCTCCTCCTCCGCCAGCTGTCAACAAAGGACAACCAGCTTGGGCCGGGGGAGGCCGCCCCGCTGTCTGCTCGGCGCCCAACTCCAGCCGGGACCCGCCAGCCACCTTAAGTGGCCAAAGCGGGATTGCGGGGGCCGGGGGGGGGCACGCCAATCGTGCTGGGGCCTGGAAATTCGCGTGGGGGCCTGGCCGAGGCCCAGGGGGCGTGGGGAGCTCAGGACTGAAGCAGGGTGGGTGGGTGAGGTCAGTGGGGACGTGGGCACCCCCCCATCACCTGTCACCGCGCGCATCCTACACAGTCCCTCTTAGTCTTTACTTTGAGGGGTGCGTGGGAGGGGGGGAGGAACCAGCCTTTGGCTGATAAGGTTAAGAAGAGGGGGTGCTCTCGGAATTTGTGCAAGCAGATTCCGTCTGCTCTTGAATCTCGGAAAGCCAACAAGCTGTCAAATGAGGATTGAAGTTTTTTTTTTTTTTTTATTAATTGTCATTTTTATTGTGTCAAGAGGAGCCTTGCTCTGAATTGCAAGCTTCCGACTCTGGTTAGAGATCCTGGGCATTTGGCAAGTGAGGGAGGCGGAGACCAGCGGGGAGCTTTCTGTGTCCAGACCCAGGAAGCCTCCCTGGCGGGGAATCGGAGAGGTAGCGGTACAATAACTTGTTTTAATACGCTAAGGTGAGAGGCGCCTGGATTCCGGAAGGCAATGCCTCGGTGCCTTAACTTGCTTGTTTCCACATCCTGTAGAATCTCGGTTCCCCCTCAGGCTCTGCACGCGGCTTTGCGAAACAGGCCTGCGAGCCGAACCCCAGCGACTTCGCAGGATCTGCCTAGTCCCTGCTGGAGATCAGAGCACACGTGAGTTTACTTAATATGTTCAAGTATTCCGATAAGCCCCGTCTACTGCCCTCTCGTGGCCACAGGTCTCAGTGGTATAAAGAAAAGGCGGGGGGGGGAATATATATATATATATATATATATATATCCCAAGAACGGAGGAGGCAATGGCATCCCGCTCCAGTACTCTTGCCTGGAACATCCCATGGACAGAGGAGCCTGGTGGGCTGCAGTCCATGGGGTCGCTAGGAGTCAGACATGACTGAGGGACTTCACTTTCACTTTTCACTTTCATGCATTGGAGAAGGAAATGGCAACCCACTCCAGTGTTCTTGCCTGGAGAATCCCAGGGACGGCGGAGCCTGGTGGGCTGCCGTCTAATCGGTTGCACAGAGTCGGACACGACTGAAGTGACTTAGCAGCAGCAGCAGCAACATATCCCAAGAAACCCTAAAAGTAACCGGCCGTAATTCTTAGGGCAGCAGGGTCCTTAAAGAAAAACAAAAAGGAGAAATGAATGTAGACTCAGTGGTTGTCTTGTGGAATCATCCCTTCAATTCAGTATTGTGGGGGAAATGTAAGATTTGCTTCACCCACAGAAATTAGCTCATTTCTCAAAAGTTTTTTCCTCACTGTTAATCAGCCGAAATTTGTCTCATGATTTTCACTGGTTATCCTTTGTAGTGTCCTGTGCAGCCACAAAGAATTTGTCTGAGCTGTCTTTCCTGATCCATACCTGCTCTTTTCTTTGAACTTCTTTAGTATTTATTGTTGGCAGTCCTCGAGGCAATTATCATAAGTTACTCTATATTATTATTTATTTCTCTTTGTAAGTTGATCTTGTTTCTCCATCCAGACAGCCTTGCCTACCATCTTAACTTTGGTTAGACTGAATATAAACCACAATTTATTAAGGAATAGGATTTGAAGATGATGCTAGAAGATTTTGGAAAATTTCTTTTATTTATTTGATACATGGAGCATGGGTCTGATTAGCTCAACCCAGGACGGGCAGTGGTAGGCTTGGAAATACCTAACTGATAAAGCTTGAAGCTGAAAATTAGGGCTTTCTGGTTCTCAAATCAAGTGCTGTTTGTGAATCCAGAAGAAGTTGCATCGCTTTTGTTGTTGTTCAGTTGCTCAGTCATGTCCGACTCTTTGCGACCCCATGGACTGCAGCACACCAGGCTTCTCTGTCCTTCACCATCTCCCAGAGCGTGTTCGAACTCATGTCCATTGAGTTGGTGATGCCATCCAAACATCTCATCCTCTGTTGTCCCCTTCTCCTGCCTTCAATATTTCCCAGCATCAGGGTCTTTTCTAATGAGTCGGTTTTTTGCATCAGGTGACCAAAATATTGGAGCTTCAGTCTCAGCATCAGTCCTTCCAATGAATATTCAGGGTTGATTTCCTGTAGGATGGACTGGTTTGATCTCCTTCTTATGCCTCAATTTAATTATGTCTTGGGATGATTTTGATTTTGATAGCAATTTAAATAACTTTCTAATCCTACCTCCTGTGGTCTAGAAATCAATCCTACAAGGAAGAGTAAGGAAGGTAAAATGAAACAATCTTCTCCACTCACTGCATCCTTCACCCCAGTCTCCCCTCTCCCTTTCAAATAAATAGTGTAGAGATGGAGGGAGAGAGAGAAGACAGGCAGGCAAACCTGTTGCAGGCAGCATGACACAACGTCACCCAGTTTGCACAGTGCCTGAGGTCTGAGTCCTGTGACAGCGTGGGAGTGCCTCTGGTCAGCACAAAAACGGCAAGAACACTGCCAGGTCTACTGGGAGACACCTGTTAAGTACCCTTAACTTCTCTGGGCCTTGGTTTGTCCATCTGCAAAATGGGAATTTCTACTTTGAATCTTCAGAGAGTTCTGGGAGCTAAAATAGAAATATATAGAAATGTTAGAAGATTTTAATAGTATCGTTAAAATGGAAAGATTGGTTCATATTTTTAGTCCTAATAGGCTAAAACAAATATAAATCTTATTAGTTAAGCACATTATTACAACAATATATCTTGGGAATAAAAAAAGAACAACTCGGATTCATGCTGTATATTTAGATATAACATCCTCTGAGGCAATGGCAATGTATATGAGCCTTTGATCTTCAGAGGTGCTCCAATAATCATATCCTTTTGATCATTGGTTGATTCATTCATTCATTCTACAAACATTATTTATTAAGAGAGACTTTATTAGATTTCTTAAATGGAATGATATATAGTGCATGATTATCTCTTCCACACATATTTTTTTTATGCAAAATTATGCTGCTAATCATGCTATAGGTTCCACACCCTCAGACCCATCTACTTCTTTCTGGGACCCGAGTTTCTTGGTAGCTGTCTGGTCTTTGATGTCCTCTTTCTCATCCTGCTCAGCTGATATGAAGCTCGTGGCCCCCGGGGGCTCACCGAGCCTCTGCCAGCCCCTCGCAGTTCCTCCTCATGTCCATCAGGAGCAACGGCCACAGCCCAGCACAGCTCTGGGCAGGTGGTGGATGTTTAATAAATATCTATCAAATGAATAGAGGGAAGAGTGGGCAGATGTTTGCCTTATGCCAAATCCTCATCTTTGGAAAACTGTAGCAAGCTCAACAGGGTTTTCCTCCTCGCTAACCACCCACCTCTACAGGTCACGGTGCTCCTGGCTCCTCTGTCCTGCTGCATTGCCACCCCAGGCCCCAGGCCTCCTCTTTGCTGGTCCTGAGATGGGTGGCTTGGGGAAGAGGATCAGAGGGGTGGGAGAGAACAGGGCAAGGTACGCTGCGGAACGGAGCTGAACCTTCCCTTGGAGAAAGAAGCATTGCTCCTGCAGAAGCAGGTCTGGCTGAGCAGGCCTCCACAGGCTTTTGCAAGCAAGCCTGAGACTTTGTGGGAGAACAGACCCGAATGGGCAATCAGCCCACCCCCGGGGAAGTCCTTTCTGTCACAGTAGCCGCTCCAGCCCCACAAATAGATGCCAGTCCGGTAGCCCCTCGGATCGCAGGAGGTAGTTTTGGTGTTGGAAGGCAGCCGTACTTTGGCAGGCGTTCAGCATCCAGTCTGCTCTCTTTCCGAGGTTGGGAGGGTGGCAAGCAGTCAGTGTTGAGCGCGGGAACGCTGCCTGCGAGTGTGCCCGTGCATACATTTAGGGGGCCTTGAGTGGCCCAGGGGCTGGGCTGGGGGGCTGTGTGTTTGGGGCTGTGGGAAGGAGGCCAGTGTCAGCAGTGACCTTTGGGTGGAGCGTGGTCTCTTAACCAGGCTTGCCTCTAGCTCCCAAAGCTGAGACCGTGGGTGCCGCTACCAGCTCCATCTCCCTTGGCTCTATGAGGCCTGTCCCCTTCCGTTTGCCCCATCCGTCCTGAACCTCCCCCATTTCACGGCAAGGACACATTCCCCTGTGGGTGGGCCCTTCTGTCTCCCACCCCCACCTCACCTTTGCCAGTGGATGCTGCAGGCGGGCAGAGTGCAGAAACAGCCACCCCATCCTCCCCCAATATGGGCCGGGACAAAGGGCCCGGTCTGATGGGCCAGACTGGAGTGTGTGGTCCAAGCCCCATCAATGGAGAGAGGCGGGCTGCTGGCTGGGCATTGGGGACAGCAGTCCAGGATGCGGCCACCAGGCACCTGCTCCAGGAGTCTCAGCACCATTCATAAAGATGTCAGCCACTTCTCTCCTCCCCTCCGGCCCTTCACAAAGCCCACGTTCCTGTGTACGTTAAACAGTAGCCAGCCTGTTAAGGCTCCAAATCAAACAAGGCAGGATTTCACTCCTTTCTCACTAAACCTCCCACAAGTGGAGCTGGTGTGCCTGTATCCTCAGCCTCTCTCCCGAACCCTCCCTCCCTCTCTTCATCCATCAAGAATGCTGCTCTGGGAGGAGAATATTCTCTTGGAGGCTCAGCCAACTGCTGCCCTAAACCTATGCAACAAGTCTCTGGATCCGTCTGGATCCTATGTGTCCTGAGTGAGAAGGTTGCAGGGGGAGTGTGGTCCCCCAGGCTTCAGATGTGCGAGGTACGGACTGGGTGAAGGGCTCAGCTCCAGTGTATGACTTTTGCTGCTGTTCTGTGCAAGGCACTGAAGGCCTGAGAAAGGGTCTTCTTTGCTTATTTTATTCATTTATTTTTTTTCTAAGAGATTCCCCCAAAAGGAGACATGCTACTGGTTTGTCTGTGTAATTCCTGGCTAAGCCTCTCAGTGCCTCGGTTTCCTCATCTATAAAGTGGAAATGATATCCTTGGCCCGCATACTCTGCTTCCCAAGAATCAGACACGATGCTAGCTGTGAGTTGGAGAGCACCACACATTTGTCCAATGGGGATGCTATCTCAAAGTTCTAAAGGTTCTTTTGAGAGCCAAATCTTCTCAACTGCTGTATCTACAGTCCGACCTCTTGTTCAGTTTTTGAGAGAAAGAGTTTGGCTCCTGAGAGATAGCCCTCTGCTTTTGGGGGGCTACACTGTCTCCCCATCACTTTGGGGTCCCTCCTTCTCTCCCGTGCCCACGGCAAAGGGCTGCAGACCGAGATTCTGCCCAGCCCCCTTCCTGTGTGGGAGCACAAGGCACTTCCCAGCTGCAGTTGGTCCTGACTGCGGACCAGGGACCAGTCCCCATCCCCTGCTTCTTCAGACAGGTAGGGGAGGGCCGGAGGAGCTGAGATGCCTCAGAGGACACTCCCTCCAAGGACACTCCCAATTTTACAGGGATGAGAAAGGCATGGACTCTCACTGCCTGAGATACCATATGAAGACGCTCTTTTGAGGTCCTTCTCTGCTTAGCCGCCTTCACTGGCCACAAACTCCACGTTAACCTTCCTGGCGCCGATGGCCAGCCTGGTTCAGAGGGCAGTCACTCTCCGAACTCCAGCTGGGGCTGGGCTGCCTGGCTTTCTGAGGATGCGGTGTCGCGTGGGCAGACACAGGCAGGGCCTTCCGGAGTGGGAGTAAGACAGAGAGGACAGAGCCAGTGCAGGTTATTCCTCTGAGGTCAGAACCTGTAGGGAGCACCCGGTTTTTCCAGGTTTCTTCATTTGGACAGAGTCCTACCTTCCCTTCAGCTGCTCATAACTAAGTGGTCCGTGCTAACACGTGTGGGGTGCCCACCTTGCTTCCATTACTGCACTTGGCAGTGTGCCTACCTGACTCCACGTCCTCACAGTCTGGTCTTCGTAGGTGTTACCACCCCACTTTCCAGATGCAGAAACCGGTGACCAAAAGCCAAACAACCAACCGTCCCAAGAGTGCCCAGGTAGTCCGAATTTGAACCTGGGTTTCTCTGAATCCCTTTTCTCTAGTTTTGTTCTCTTCTGAGGAGGAAAAAGAGATGAAAGTATGGGAGGAGTCCATTCTTCACGGGAGGCTCAGGGCCTCAATCCCTGTTCTCAGCACTGAGCTGGCCAGTGAGCCAGAGCTCCCGGTATCAAGAGGGCTCCTTAGGAGTCCTCATCACAAGTCCAGCAGAGCATCGCATCGCAGAGCTCCGCTTCTGCTGAAGGTCAGCGGTGTCATTTTCTCCTACACAGGAGAGCATGTTGCCATTGTTATGGTGATTATTATAAACAATCACACTGATGAGCTCAACTCTCCCCTCCTTTGCAGGGTGTATGCATTTAACTGTGAGACTTGGTCAAGAGGAAAGAAGTTGCCCACACGTGCAGATCCCCACTAGCTTCTGTCAACCTCGGCCCTGCACAACGCCACAGGATGATGGGGTGATGGGTTGGGGCCCTGGCCCTTAGAGAGAGCATGCCAGTCGGTCATCATGGGATTCACAGGGAGCAAGGGCCAGCCAAGCACGAGTCTGCCTTCTTCTTGATTGCATCTGGGCTCTGCAAACACCAACAGAACTGAACTTACACCTCCTCCCAATTAGGGGAGAAAGGAAGACAAGAGTGATCGCAGAAGAATTTCTTCTTGCCTCTGACGGCAGGCTCTGCAGGGACAGAGCATGACGCTCTTTCTCTTGTCTGCCCCCAGCCTTCTCTCTCCTGTCTGATACCTGGAGGACCTAGCACAGTGCCAGGCCCTCCCTGGGACGGGAGCCTGTGTGTGATTTGAGTGACGAGTGGGGGCTGGCTGGGAAAGCTAGACCCCACCGGGGGCTTGTCTGAGGTCTGCTTGTCTGCTGGGAGGCAGTGCAGAGCAGGGGCTGGTGGAGAGGGGGCCTGGGATACCTCCAGCTAGATGCCTGACAGCTGATCCTGGGCGCTTTGTAGGGGGTGGGGGTGGGGGGATGGGGCCTGTCCCAGAGGAGGCTGGTGGAGAGTAAAGTCCTCTGCCCGCACTGCCTAAATAACTCAGATGTCCTGGCATCCAGATGCCAACCTCAGTGCTTGCTTCAGTGCTGTAAATTTAGGGCAGGATGTGAACCACTAGTGTCTAAAAGGAAAAAGTCAGAAATGGCACACGTCTTGGCAGGCAGAAATCAACAGTGTCATCACCAACATCATGGACCAATTAATAGCCACCAGGAAAGAAATTATCAGGCACTTTAAGGTCATTTGCAGTATTCTGAGGTTTGAATTTCCAGAAAGTAAGTTCCACATGTTCCCCTCAGAGTCAGTTTAATAAGTCCATTTTTATCCCTTTTGTGAGATACATTCTTGCAGGTTATTCTAGTATTCTTGCCTGGAGAGTACCAGACAAGAGAGAGGTGACTGCTGGGCTATAGTCCATGGGGTCGCAATAAGTCGGCCGCAGCTGAAGTGAGTTAGCACACACGAGGTGGAATGCGAAGATCAACAGCAAGAGTGATTCTGGTTCTGTCCTTTTCTGACTCACCTCGTCTTCCTCTCTGGGGTCACAGCACTGATTTTTGTTTATGTTTTTTTTTTTTTTTCTTCTTTCTGAAATGGCTTCTATGCACTTAGTATCTGAATGACAAAAGTACTATTTCCATCAATAAACGGAGGCCAGACCCCCTCCTCTCTGGGTGTCGGGTGACCTGGGTGCTGACCCTGCCTCCACTCTTGCCTGGCCTGGCACGAGTCCCTTCCCTCCTCTTGGTCCTGGTTTCTGAATCCGTAAGAAGCAGGAATTCAGGTCCTCATACCCCCCCTCTGTTTGTCCTCACTCCAACTCTCTCCTTGGAGGACGGAAGAAGGGCCTTGGATGCTAGACAGCTTCCTGGTCATGACTAAGAGAGCCCAGTGCCCAGGATGCCCTCAGGGGTGCACGATGCAGTAACAGAGCTGCAAAAGAGGAGTTTTGCCTTTGAATTGCCTGCAGTTGGATATTTCTGTCTCTGCCTGCCTTTGACAAGCTCTCCTGTCCAGGGCTCTGCTGCTATGACGCTCTCTGAGTCATGGGTGGCTCCAGCCCTTTTGATCCGTCCAGCCAACGTTTCCTGATGTTTCCAAGGCGAGTAGGGGATGATCCGGGAGGTGGATCTGCTTCATTTCCTCTTCTCATCCTCCGAGCCCACCCCCCACCCCC
>ML663555.1:5452862-5508511 GCA_007570785.1 Antilocapra americana
CCCCCCCGGTCTCCTGACCCCTCTCCTCCTTGTGGAATTTCTATCTTATGCTGTCCCACGAGGTCCTGCTGTGCTGTGCTGTGCTGTGCTCGGTTGCTTGAGTAGTGTCTGACTCTTTGTGACCCCATGGACTGCAGCCCACCAGGCTCCTCTGTCCATGGGATTCTCTGGGCAAGAATACTGGAGTGGGTTGCTGTGCCCTCGTCCAAGGGATCTTCCCAACCCAGGGATCGAACCCAGGTCTCCCGCCTTACAGGCGGATTCTTTACCGTTTGAGCCACAAATCCCAGCCCTGGCTGCCCACCAGGAGAAGAAGCTGGAAATGCCAAAGCCCTTCTGTGGTCTCTTGAGGACGTTGCCCCCCCTGGTGGAATGCTGGGGAACTTTTCTGGCATGGAGAAAGCTGGGCAGCCTGGCAGCGGTACCTCTCTGCTCTGCAGTTTTTCCGTGTGGCTAATAATTATTACCCTGTGTTAATCACGACAATGGAAGAATTGCAGGCCTTTATTTTGAAATGATCGGCTCCAGTCAATGACTACTTATGACAGCAAAGGGGAAACATCAGCTCCGGGGAGCCCCCATGTAAATGGGGGGTTGAATGAAAGATCAGAAATAATGGAACATGTATTTAGTTCCATTTTCCTCCCTAAAAGGGCCCTGTCAGAGTAATTTCCCCTTCTGTGCACCATACCTCGCCATTATTTACAATATCTTCTTGGGAGAATAAAGCTACACCGGCCCCCTCCTCCTCCTCCCCCCTCCCCGCACCGCCCCCCCCCATCAATTGTGTCTCTTTCTGGAGTTTGGCAAACACAGCGACTTCTTCCTGCTGTGCTTTCAGTGGAGCTGAAATGAATGTGGCTCTGGTTATTTTTTTTCTCCTTAATCATTCTTTTTCTTTTTTTTTGCTGGAGAGCATTTTCACGAAGCACAATCACAGAGGAACAGAATGTCCTGATGTTTGGGTGAGCGGCATGAATTGCTTTGCTTTTTCCTCCCCTTGAATAAAAATAACACCCCATAATCATAATATCAGAGGACGTATAGGCCATCTTTTAAGGCTCTTCATTACCTTGCCCACTCTCTATGCTCAGTCTTATTTCTAAAAACCTCTGTCCACCCACCTAGGCTACTGGTTCCTTCTGGGCTCCCTGAAATTGGTAAGCCCATTTTCTCTCCATACTTCTGTCCATGTTCTCACTTTCCAGAACCTGAACAGTCTTTAGGATCTCAAGACCTTTTTTTTTTTTTTTTTTAATAGTTCTACCAGTTTATTGCCACCAACCCATCTCCCCCCACCCTCATGCACGCGTGCTCAGTCGTGTAACCCCATGGACTGCAGTCCGCCAGGCTCCTCTGTCCATGGACTTTGCCAGGCAAGAATACTGGAGTGGGTTGCCATTTCCAAGACCTGTGTTTATAAAGAGATCTTTTCCAGTGTCTGCTCAGGGCACTTGACGCTTGTAAAGGGTTAATAATTTGTAAACTTGTTTCTATCCAGAGTGAGCTTGGCCTAGAGAATTCACTAGATACTTGTTTGCTGAATTCCTGTCACCAGGGATTTTTGCCCTTTATACCCATTTCCCAGAAGGTGAAGGTAAAGGTCAAGACGTTCAGAAAGCTTAAGCCGCTTGTAGATCACCTGTCCAGTTATGTGGCAGAGAAGATACTGGAACCTGGATGTCTTCACTCTGAGTCCAGGGTCCTTTCCTTTTGTTACCCACACTCCTGCTACAATCTCCTCTGAGCGCTCCTGTTCCTCACTAGTGTGCCTGGCTTCAGCATTTCATTTTTTTCGTCGGGTTGCAAAGTCCTTTTGGGCAGGGGCCAGGCCCTATGTTTGTCTTGTGCCTTACCTTGGAAGTGAAAAATGTTCGTCAATCTGCTGTAACCACTTCACCCTAGCTTTCCTCCAGTCTGTCAAAACTGGGTAAATACACACGTTGGAGCCAAACTTTGGAAGGTCTTGGTTCCGACTCTGGGGTCTCCTGCAGACCTGGATTGGCACACACTCACGAGCTGTGTTCCTGCACCCAGCCCTGCTCCACTGATCTGAGCCTCCCTTTCCTACAAGGGATGTGATGACACAGGACTATCAGGAGGCTGAATGTCTCCTCATTTGAGACATTCGAGATGCTTTCAGATATTCTTCCAGTAGGGACAGTCACCAACACCTCTGGCTTTGTTTTAAGAAAGTGCTATCCTCTCTAGCCTGTTGACTGATGAGCTCAGGAAAGACCCTTTGACAGAAGAACGTGCCAAATTGCTTTGCAGTTTCTACAGCCACCTCCTCCCAGGACCTGTGACTCACCTCTGTGCTTTTGATGAGCTTCAAAGTCAAACTAACGCTCACTTCTCTTAACGCAATAATATATAAAAGTTACAGTTAATAATTAACGTAGTAATGTGTGTAGCAAGCATTCGGCAAGTTTTCAAGCACATTAGAAGCAGGTGGACATATGCTAGCAAGCTGGCTGGGTCCAAGTGCAGTTGCTCAGAGCACAGGCTTCAGAGTGGACTTGGTCCCTGGCTGTGTCACCGACTCATTTTGGTCTCAGCAGTTACTGAAACTCTCCCTGACTTCAGTCCTCTCAATAGGAAACTAGGAAAAGAATGTGGACATCAATGAGTTGTTATGAGAATTAAATGAATCTTGTAGACTGCAGTGTCTGGCTCAAGAAAACCTGCTCCTGACAGGGCAGTTGCTCCATGTCAGCCCCTGGCTATCACTGACCGGCAGTGGGGCCTTGGGGAAGTCAGGCAGCCTTGCTCTCCTCCTCTGTAAAATGTCCTTATACATTTTGGTCTTCGGAACAACACAGAAAGATAGCAATGAAGTCAAGCAACATCACTGTTTTCCAATGAGGCCACCGAGGTTTAGAAGATCAAATGCTTTGTTCAAGGGATGCAGCTGATAAGTGGGGAAGGCACGATCAAAGCAACGTTTCTGAGTTCAGCTCTGAGCACTGTTCACAGAGCCGTGTGGACTCCCCTTCGAGTCTCGGGAAGGTGCCCTGCCCCTCGAAGCGTGTGCCGTCTCTGCTTTCGACCATGATTCCTCAGAGGAAGACACTGGTGTCAGCCTCTAAGAACTCAGGAGTTGCCTCTGAGCCATCTGTGCCAAGTAATTCAGTCTGGGAGGTCACAGTGAACTTGAGGCTGAGCCCACAGCCTGTCTTGGCCCCTTCGCCCGCTCCTCCCTCTGCCTGGGGAGATTCTGCCTCTAAAGGCATTAGTGGCGATGTGGATTGGATCACCTTAGTTGTTTGGGACTGAATGTGCTCCTGAGTCAGGAACCCCACCTGACCGCTCTGGGCACTCGGGTGAGCCAGCCCAAGGTATGCAGCTCATATTTACGCGAGGGGCGGGGAGAATTGGTGAGAGGATTTCAAGCACAATGAAGTCTAACGCGGTCTTCCCGACCCAGGCATGGAACCCGCGTCTGTTGTGCCTCCTGCATTGGCAGGAGGATTCTTTAGCACTGTGCCACCTGGGCAGGCCTGGTTTCCTAAAGGGCCACACGCTGGATGGTTTAAACCCACAGATTATCCTCTCATGGTGGCTGGAGTCCAGAAGCTGGAAGTCAAGGTGTCAGCAGGGCCATGGGTCCCTCTGAAAGCTCTAGTGAAGACCCTTCCTTGCCTCCTCCAGCTTTGGGCTGTTGTCCACAACCCTTGGTATCCCTTAGTTCGTACCTACACCACTCCGCTTTCTGCCCGTCCTCACATGATCATCTTTCCTGCCCAAGTGTGTATTCCTATGGCCTTCTTATAAGGATATCAGTCATTGGATTTGGGCCCACCCTAATCCAGAATTGATGCTGTTGAACTGTGGTGTTGAAGGGGACTCTTGAGAGTCCCTTGGACTGCAAGGAGATCCAACCAGTCCATCCTAAAGGAGATCAGTCCTGAATATTCATTGGAAGGACTGATGCTAAAGCTGAAACTCCAATACTTTGGCCACCTGATGCGAAGAGCTGACTCATTGGAAAAGACCCTGATGCTGGGAAAGATTGAGGGCAGGAGGAGAAGGGGACAACAGAAGATCATGGGGTTGGATGGCATCACCAACACGATGGGCATGAGTTTGAGTAAGCTCTGGGAGTTGGTGATGGACAGGGAGGCCTGGCATGCTGCAGTCCATGGGGTCACAAAGAGTTGGACATGACTGACTGAACTGAACTGAACTAATCCAATATGACTTCCTCTTAACTTGAATACATCTGCAAAGACTCTTTTCTAAATAAGGTCACATATAGCGGTACTAGGGTTAGAAATTGAACATATACTTTTAGTAGACACAAACTTGAATATATATTTTGGGGGGATACCCTCTGTAAAAATTATTTCCTGCATCAACTCAATAAATGGTCATTCTTTATCTCTTTGTATCCATCCAATGGTAAAGCATTTACTATCTTATAACCTTTAGGAGACCTAGAATATATTACTAAAACTCTTGGTACTTGTTATAGTTTTTACAGCACTTTAAGCCTGGAAGATTTTTTAAATTCTAGCTTAAAATTTTCTTTTGAACTTTAATCTAGTGAAAGCAGTGATTTTTCAGAAAGCCTTGGGCAGAAGATTTTTCTCTACCACTGACCTCTGTTCCAAAGGAGCCACAGGAAACAGCTGGGAGGCTCCCACCCCACAGCACAGTTTTGTGTGCATCTCGGTGAGAGAGAGACCCAGAATCATCCCTGGTGAAATTCTCAAGATTAGCGTCCCTATAGCACGAGCGTTCTTGCCTTCAAAGCCCCCTTCCCTGGCAAACATCCAAGTTCACCAGCATGCTTGCGCCCCAACCCCCAACCCCGGTTTCCTTCATCCCTCATAACCTCAGCCTTGTGACCTGAATAGAGTTTTGTTTTGTTTTGTTTGTCTTTCTTCACAGTGTGGAAGATGGGGAGGCCAGATGAGTCCTGGAGAGTACACTGAGTCTGTGTGTGTGTGTGTGTGTGTGTGTGTGTGTGTGTGTGTGCGTGCCTGCGCACGCGTGCACGTATGTGCTGCCTGTGATTGAAAAGGATCTGTTGGGTTTAACTGATGCATTTGATTACTATGATGACTTCCTCCCTGGAGTTTTCCAAAACAGCCAGATGTACCCAAGTGGACCACCTCCAGGTTTCGCCTTTGGTTCAAACTGGGGGCGAAGGACAGAGAATGGTGAGGATTATGGATCCTGGCACAATGGAAGAAAAACCCAAGCCCTGTTTCTATAGAGCTCAGCCACCATCCCTTTCCACCAGGATACCAATTAGACCATCTCTGGCTTATGGAACCCTGGGGACAGACGTGAAAAGGCAGACTTGGAGGAAGCCGACTGTGCTGCTACTTCTGGGGGCCCCTGCCCCAGCCATCCCACCCACCCCCTGCCCCTTTTCACTGCTAGATGATCAAGAAAAATCAAATGAGAGAGCTCATTGAAAGCTATTGTAAAAGGAGGAGATAATCCTTTCTCCACTAGCTCCCCATCCCAGCTCACGTTGGGTGTGGCTTCCTGGACACTGGTCTGGGAATGGCTTTGTCACTAAAGCTGAGACAAGTGGAGTGGGATCTGAGTCTTGTCTTCTACATAGCTGCAGAAATCTGACTTCGGCCCATTTGGCCGAGACTAGAGGTCAGCAACCCTAACTTGGCTTTGTTCGCTCCGCAAAGCACGGATGCAGCAACTGTTAACTTGATGGCATGGGAAAGGGTGAGACTGTGGAGGCATCAAGGAAAGTAAAAAGCCTGACCAACCCGGAAGGCCAGAGACTGGGCTTCTAGTCTGAGCACTGCGTTTAACTGTCTGACTCAGGACAGGGCTGTGTCATTGTAGGGACTGGATCAGATCCCTGAAATCCCTTCTGGATCCTGCCTGGGGATGGAAATACCCTTGGAGAGATGGGAAGACAGGTGTCATCTCTGCCCTGGGATACTCCGGGGCTTGGTAAGGGGAAGCAACTGTTTTGCTAATGATGACAGAGCTCTGGGCCAGGAGACCATGAAGCCAGTTTCATCCTTGGTGTTGACAAGCTGTGTGACCTTAAAAAGTAATTAACCTTTGTATGCAACCGTTCTCTTTCACAGGCATAAACCCACCCTCCACAGTTCTTTAGGTTTTCTCTGGAGGAAATCCTCAGGGTAAATGAAATGGCTAGCTAAGTTTTCCTCTTGGTTTTACTGACACAGAGCTGTCCCATCTTTAACAGCAGAGGGGAGACTCTGTTAAGAAACACCCAATGCAGTTGTCTGCACTGATCCACGGGCGCCTTTATGTGGAGTGGCTTTTGGTCAAAGGCTCTCAAACTGGCTGTGTAACAGAATCATGCTTTATTATTTAATTCATATTCTTGGTGATCACATTTGGAGATTCTGATTCAGTGGGTCTTGGGTAGAACTTGGCAACCTGTACTTATTAAAAATGCTAGAAAAGCTATATGGGTAATTTGGATGCTTATCCAGGGCTAAGAGGCACTGATTTATATGCTTTCAATTCAATGAATTTTCATTAAGGGTGACTGTATGGAATATAAAAAAAAAAGATATAAGGGCTGGCCTGGTCTTGACTTTCTAGGAAATCCGAGCAGCTTTTGCTCCCAAGAGAGACAGATGCAAATGCAAGGAACTGTCATCAGGTAAAACTCAGGCACCAACCAATTAGAACAGAAAACTGAACCATAAGATGGAGGTTAGTTGTAAACAGTGTGGCCATACCAGTATATTGTTAGGCAGGTGATACTTCTAACTGTGATCAATTTGGTGAGTGCTCAGCTCTTGGTGGTGAGGCCTCAGAGGAGTAGCTGAGCCCTGAATGAGGAGGATACAGACATAGCTTTGTATTTGCTTAGATTAAAGTAATTATAGAAGGATAAACCAAGGAAGGATAAATTGTGAAAATAGCTTGTTTACCTTTAGAAGGAAGAACAGAGTAGAGGAGAGGAGACCTGAATAAGTGCTAGATTTCTTTGAATGTTTATAGAGTTATCTTTGGAACTATATAAATGCTTTTACATAATTTAAAAATGCAACACAAAAGAGCAATTCTTATAGATTTAAAGAAAAATGAAGTTTTGAAAAGAGAACTTAAATGTACATTCAGTTGGAACATCAGTTCAGTTCAGTTGTTCAGTCGTGTCTGACTCTTTGCGTCCCCATGGACTGTAGCACGCCCGGCTTCCCTGTCCATCACCAACTCCCAGAGTTCACTCAGACTCATGTCCATGGAGGTGGTGATGCCATCCAACCATCTCATCCTCTCCTCCTGCCTTCAATCTTTCCCAGCATCAGGGTTTTTTCCAGTGAGTCAGTTCTTCGCATCAGGTGGCCAAAGGATTGGAGCTTCAGCTTCAGCACTGGTCCTTCCAATGAATATTCAGGACTGATTTCCTTTAGGATGGACTGGTTGGATCTCCTTGCTGTCCAAAGGACTCAAGAGTCTTCTCCAACAATACAGTTCAAAAGCATCAATTTTTCGGCCCTCAGCTTTCTTTATGGTCCAGCTCTCACATCCATACATGACTATTGGAAAAACCATAGCTTTGACTAGACAGACCTTTGTCAGCAAAGTAATGTCTCTGCTTACATGAAAAATAAATACATAAAAAGTACATTTTTTAATTTCCCTAGTGGTATATGCCCTAAGAATAAAAATAACAATACAAAATGAAACAGAACCTTAAATTATGTTTACCAAGCATATTGTTGATGGTAGCATTGGTATTTTTGCTATTCCAAAGTTGTGGTGTAAGTGAAGTTGTATATTGTGTGTATACATTGTTTTATGTGTATGTGTTATATGTGAGTAAGTAAATGAATGTCATGGACAATAGGGATTTTTATCATGGGAGAAAAGGGATACAGATGTGAGATCAATGAAGCAAAGAAAAACACGTGGCTTTGCATCACTATTGAAAATATTACAGCTTTATGAATTTCATTATCTTTGAAAAAGATACATGTTTACTGGCTCTGTCTACTGAAAAGACCTACCAACAATGAACAATTCAGTAGCATGGAACTCTTGTAGCTCCCTGATTATGTTTTCTAAGTACCATTTTCTCTTAAAGGGAAATAGGGCTTCTTAAAGAAATGCCTGTTTTAAGATCCAGGGCTGGAAACATACCTGATGAGGCTAGAAAATCTGGTCATGCCAGAAAGCAAGCTAAATGTTAAACTGCTGGTGTCATGTCAACAGGGCTCAGGAGCCTACCAGAATAGATTTTCACTGACCAGAGATGGGGTAGTTTAAGCGTCAAAACAGATAACTGCAAAGAGTTGAAATCCACAACAAATAGATTCACATCTGTGTGTTCATGAGGCTGCTCCTATTGATCATTACAGGAGGTATCTCATTCTTTTTCGATTGACAAGTAAAAAGGAAAAGAAGCCAAGTATCTCTTCTGCTTCTCAGATGTGATATGTATTTTAGGGCTATCGAATCAATGAAGGGAAGTGCATGTTTAGAAAAATATGATGAACAAATAAAAAAGGGAACCATAAAATTAGAAAGTCGCCATTTTGCAGTCCCTTATTAGGGTTGCCAGATTTAGCAAATAAAAACATAGAACCCCACTTAACTGTAAGTTTCAGATAAAAAACAGTTAATTACTCAGTACAAGTGTATCTGAAATAAACTGACACTAAAACTTGTTCATTGTTTACCTGAAATTCAAATGTAACTGGACATCCTGCGTTTTGGCTGCTAATCTGACCATGAATTAATAAATCTAGACAGAGATCATTGATACTGCTAATATCCTCACAAAAGAACCAAACAGACGTTGTGAACCTCCTGACAGAAATACATACCACTGCCCGTAAAGTAGGTTTGTCAAATTATTGAACCTCAATTATTAAAGTAGATTTATCAAATTATTAAAACCTGCAGATCTAATTATTGATATACAAGAAATACAAAGGGACAGAGAAACATGTTAAATGGTATGTAATCAGCAGAATCCAGACTGTCAGAATCTCTCTACAGCAAATGGTCCAATCTTATGACAAAAAAGTTGCGAGGAGAATATTAGTAAAAAAAAATAAAATTGAAGAAGGAAACTCTAGATTAAGAGAGACTAAAGAGGCATACCAGGCTTCCTTGGTAGGTCAGCAGGTAAGAATCTGCCTGCAATGCAGGAGACCTAGTTCCAATCCCTGAGTCGGGAAGATCCCCTGGACGAGGGCGTGGCAATACCCACTCCAGTACTTTTGCCTGGAGAAATCCCCATGAACAGAGGGGCCTGGTGGGCTACAGTCCATGGGGTCACAAAGAATTGGACACGACTGAGCGACTGACCAAAGCAAGAGACATATCAACCGATTTCAATGTGCGGGTCTTTTTTCATATCATTTTGCACAGAGATGGAAGATATTTGATATTATAGAATCATTTTATATTTTGGGAGGAGTGTGATAATGTTATTCTCGTTATTAAGTTT
The DNA here is from genome assembly GCA_007570785.1 of Antilocapra americana. Taxonomy (NCBI): domain Eukaryota; kingdom Metazoa; phylum Chordata; class Mammalia; order Artiodactyla; family Antilocapridae; genus Antilocapra; species Antilocapra americana. The sequence goes on from ML663555.1 coordinate 5,462,284, forward strand.
TTAACGTGTACCCCTTTTAGAAGATGCATACTGAAATCTTTAAGGATTAACTAGGACTTGCTTTAAAATAATTGGGGCTGGGAGGGAAGTGGGTGGAGCGCAGCTGCAGCTAGAGAGTCATTCATGAGACTGTTTTGTTGTATGAGGGCTCGTTATACCGATACTGATGCTTTTGTATACATAGTATATGCAATTATTTACAGTTAAGTTCTCTTTTTTTTTTTTTGGTACTCTTTTTTTTTTTTTATTGTTTTTGCCATACATTGTCATGATATCACCATGGGTTTACACATGCTTCCCCTCCGGAACCCCCCTCCCTCCTCCCTCCCCCCCCGGGAAATCTCGCTGCACCAGTCCCGAGCATCAATCCTGGGCTGGCGATTGATTAGACACATGACAATTAACATGCTTCAATGCCCTTCTCCCATATCATCCCACCCTTACCCTCATCCACAAAGTCCACGAGTCTATTCTATACATCTGCGTTCCTTCTGCTGTCCCACATGTTGGGTTCTCGATACCGTCTTTCTAAATTCCATATATATGCGTTAATATACTGTATTGTTGTTTTTGCTTCTGGCTTACTTCACTCTGGATAATGGGCTCCAGTTTCATCCATCTGAGTAGAATTGCTTCAAATGAATTTTTTTTTAATGCTGAGTAATATTCCATTGTGTATATGTACCACAGCTTTCTTATCTATTCATCAGTTGATGGGCATCTAGGTTGCTTCCATGTCTTGGCTATTGTAAACAATGCAGCGATGAACATTGGGGTACACGTGGCTCTTTCAATTCTGGTTTCCTCCGTGTATATGCCCAGCAGTGGGATTGCTGGGTCATATGGCAGGTCTATTTGCAGCTTTTTAAGGAACCTCCACACTGTTTTCCATAGTGGCTGTACTAGTTTGCATTCCCACCAACAGTGTAAGAGGGTTCCCTTTTCTCCACATCCTCTCCAGCATTTATTGCTTGTAGACTTTTGGATGGCAGCCATTCTGACTGGTGTAAAGTGGTACCTCATTGTGGTTTTGATTTGCATTTCTCTGATAATGAGTGATGTTGAGCATCTTTTCATGTGTTTGTTAGCCATTTTTATATCTTCTTTGGAGAAATGTCTGTTAAGTTCTTTGGCCCACTTTTTAATTGGGTTGTTTATTTTTCTAGAATGGAGCTGCAGGAGTTATTTGTATATTTTTGAGATTAATTGTTTGTCTGTTGCTTCATTGGCTATTATTTTCTCCCATTCTGAAGGCTGTCTTTTCACCTTGCTTATAGTTTCCTTTGTTGTGCAAAAGCTTTTAATTTTAATTAGGTCCCATTTGTTTATTTGTGTTTTTATTTCCAATATTCTGGGAGGTGGGTCATGGAATATCCTGCTTTGGGTTATGGCAGATACTGATGCTTTTGTATACATAGTATATGCAATTATTTACAGTTAAGTTTTCTTAAAATGAGGATCTCTGCTGGCTGATGTGGTGGAATAAGCGTATCTTAGGTGCTTTGTTCATGTGGGCTCATTTTAACCTCACACATACCAAATGGAGGTAGGTGTGATCATGACCCCTATTTTACAGATGATGGACCGAGGTTCACACAGGTCAACTGAGCTGCCCAGAGTCCCCTAGGAGTAAACGGTGGGGCCAGGGTTTGAGCTCAGGGGTCTAATTCTGGGCAGTCTGGGTCCATGGTCTTAAGCAGCACTTACCCCCTAAACTGGTAAAGTCGGCTCATCTGTCTCCATAACTGGTTGCCACAGCGATGAGGTGCCCTGTGTGGTCCTGTCCCCTCGAGCTCTGCGGACCACAGCAACCGTCTGGCCAGGGGAGGTTCCTGTGTTGGGAGGCATTCCAGCATGAGATGGGCCTGGGGACTAAATGGACTTTAAGGTCATGTCTAATTATGACATTTTATGATTCTAAGTGGCTTTCTCTCCCCCTAGGGTGACTGTCCTGAGAGTGTGATAAGATAACACTTCGTCTCCAGGAGCTGTGAAGGCCACTAGGACAGAAATCAGTAACCCGGGATGAGACAGACAGGAGGAAAATCACAGAGCCTGGAATTTCTCAGGAAGGGGGCCCTTCTCTGCCACCCTCAACCTCTGCTAGGGGGAAGGCTGTCAGGGGGTCACATACCTTCTGTTTTCCAGGTCAGATGATTGGCATGAATATTTGCAAATGCTTCCTCCAGCTTCTGGGTATAAATCTGGTTTCCATCATGAAGACCCACTCTACTCCCGAAGGAGAGACACAGTGCCTGCAAATGCCCTTTTCTCCAACACTGAAGTTCCTCCAAGTTGGACCAAACCTTTCCCAAGTTGTAATCTTGCCAGGATCTGGAATTTGAATGCCTCCCCTCGAAGAATACAACTATGTTTCTCTGTACCTTAGATCTTCTCTTTCTTTGAAATACCTCTTGCTCTTTTGACTTGCAAACTTCTTTGGGTAAAAGGATTTGGTGGGTGGGGGGGGGTGGTCACATCCAGGAGAGCTGAACAGGTGGTTTCAAAGGACTCTGAACTTTGCAGGTGCACCGGCTTTATCAGCTCTAGGAAGGAGAAATGAGTTCATGTGTGTAAGACTGCCTTTTTTGTTTTCTTTTTTCCTCCAAATTGGGGACAATCTCATAGATTCGCTGACACATATGTTCTATTTTTCATAACTCAGAACTATCTCTGGAGCTGCCAAGAGTCAATTCCAGCTCTCTGTTTGGATAAGATGGAGGTTTCAAAGCAAAGTTTTCCTTGGCAAAATTTATGCCTTGGCTGGAACAGTCCCATGATGAAAATACCCAAGACCAAAGGCGAGGTAGGGCTGCTTCCAATTACTGGAGTTGAGCTCTTTGGAGAGAGGCCTCGTGACAGGCCTTGGATCAGGAGCAGACAGCGTTTCTATTGGCAAGCCAGGGGAAAAAGAAAGAGATCATGTCTCTGCTATTTGGTGGACTTTCCCAATGATGGAAAGGTAATTCAAGTCTTTGGTGATTTTGGAAGTCTTTCCACTGGAAAATTCCCCTTGAGGTTTGGTATTTGGCTTCTTCTGGAGCATTGAGAGTGGTCTGGAGGGAGCAGAGTCTAAGTTGTCTGGGGGCTTGAGATGAATTCACCAGCAAGTGAGGCAGAAAGGTGGGCCGGGGCTTGCCTTGATGCCTCTGAAGCAGGCTCTGGCTTTTCATGGGAATTGAACTCGTTACAAACCAAAGCAGAGAAACCTGGGCTGCTGGCGCAGAGTGAGTCAGAAATCCCTTCAAGGCTGAAAACCTAAAGAAGCTGACGTCAAGTCAACAGAAAAGGAACTCAAGGGTGGGCAGTTTGGGGGAGGAGCAGTATTTCTCCTTTTCTGAGTTGGAAGGTAGGACAGGAGGAACAACTATTTTGAGCTGCTGCCTGACATTTTACAGGATGACAGCCCTGCTTACTCCGAGTCTGGACACGTAGACAAGGATGGAGTTTAGGAGTCCTGACTCAAGTTCCCACTTGGCTTTTCCTGGGTCACCTTCTGAAATAACCACTCAGAGCTGAGCTCATGAAAAGTTAGTGATCTCCACCGCAACCACCTTGTAAGAAAGAGCTGCTCACTACCCTGCTCTCTTTTTTCTGCCCACCTGCCTGTGACCTTTGACCTGTGACCTGGGAAGCAGGGATGAAGGACTGTCCCTGCCTCAGCTCAATGTGTGCATCCTCCCCATTTATAGGACCTATGAGAAGTGAATTTTGTCATTTTCTTTCCTTTGTGTGGGCTTATTGAAACTGTGTGCTGTGCATGCTAAGTCGCTCAGTTGTGTCCAATTCTTTGTGACCCCGTGGCCTCTAGCCCACCAGGCTCCTCTGTCCATGGGATTCTCCAGGCACAAACACTGGAGTGGGTTACCATGTCCTCCTCCAGGGGATCTCCCTGACCCAGGGGTGGAGCCCATATCTCTTACGTCTCCTACATTGGCAGGTGGGTTCTTTATCACCAGCGCCACCTGGGAAGCCCTATATCAGTCAAAAGGACCGCAGAGTTTTCACTCCCCTAAAATGGGAGCTCTGATGCTGAGGAAGTTAGTTGCTGACCACATGGTGGCCTGTGCCTCCTCCTTCAGTAGATCATGTGCACCCTTACTTAATTCTATTACTGAGGTAACACTGGTTTATAACATTATGTGCGTTTCTTAAGTACAGCATTATACTTTGGCTTCTGTACACCCTACAGTTACTTACCATCAAAAGTTTACTCTCCATCTGTCACCACACCACCGACCCTCTTTGTCCATTCCATCTTCCCTCCACCCCCCTTTCCCCTCTTGTAACTGTCAGTCTGTTCTCTATATCTATGTGTTTTTGTTTTGTCTTATTTGTTTGCTTGTTTACTATTCCACATATGAGTAAAATCATATAGTATTAGTCCTTCTCCATTTGATTTTTTCACCTAGAATAATACCCTCAAAGTTCATCCATGTTTTCATGAATAGCCACATTTCATCTTTTTTATGACTGAGTAGTATTCCATATATATATAGTATTTTCTTTATCCATTCATCCATTGATTGGATGAATGGTACTTAGGCTATTTCCATATTTTGGTTATTGCTAATAATGCTGCAGCTAACATATGGGCACACACTTATTTTTGAATTGGTATTTTTGTATTCTTAATATAAATGCCCAGAAATATCATTGCTGGATCACGTGGTGATTCTATTCTTAATTTTTCGAGAAACCTTGATACGGTTTTCCACTGTGCACTAACTTACACTCTCTCCAACATCACACAATGGTTCCCTTTTTTCGAATCTTTGCCAACATTTGTTATTTGCTGTCTTTATGATCACAGCCATTCTAAGAGTTGTGAAATGATATAGCATTGTGGTTTTGATTGCATTGCCCTGATGATTCATAATGCTGAACATTTTTTCATGTGTCTGTTAGCCATTTGTATATCTTCTTTGGAAAAATGTCTGTTCAGATCCTCTGCCCAGTTATTAATCGGATTGTTTGCTTTTTTTGTTGTTGAGTTGTATATTCTTAATTCAGTACACCAGCTGCAGCTTTTGAACACACCAACTCGAGAAGTTCTTTTCCTTGGCTGATGAGCCTCAGTCACTGATGAGCGAGCTTGAAACATCTGCCTAGAGTCATGCCTAGACTCGTGTCAAGAAAGCCAAAGGGGGTGGACCATGCCCTTTGATCCCTGACACCACCCTGTGCTCCCTTCTGAACTTCATACTTGCTGAGATATTTGAGTGGAGAGGAGATGAGGAAATTTGGGCTAAAATAAATGGGTCCCATTTTCAAAATTTCATTTCTTCTTTTAATCTGAAAACAGCTGCATGTGGCCAAACAGCTGTACACAGTCTCCCACCCAGACCCCACCTCCTTCAGAAGCCACAGACCTCCCACGCTGTCTAGACCTGTGGGTCTTCTAACTACCATCTGTCTCGCCCTGGACAGGTCTCAGCTGTCTGAGCCATCATGAAGGAGGCAAAACTTTCATGTTTTGGAGCTCTCTTCCCAGTACTGAATGAACACATGAATGGTCACCTTTAGTAAAATCTAAGATATAAAATCTAAGGAGATCAAACCAGTCCATCCTAAAGGAAATCAAACTTGAGTAGTCACTGGAAGGACTGATGCTAAAGCTGAAGCTCCAACACTTTGGCCACCTAACTCATAAGAAAAGACCCTGATGCTGGGAAAGATTGAAGGCAGGAATCTGACGACAGAGGATGAGATGATTGGATGGCATCATCTACTCAATGGACATGAGTTTGAGCAAGCTCCGGGAGATGGTGAAGGACAGGGAAGCCTTGTGTGCTGCAGTCCATGGGGTCGCACAGGGTCAGGCACGACTGAGCGACTGAACACCACCACCAAGATATACATTTGGTAGATACAGTAGATATTAAGAACATAATTCCCTTGGCCCCCTTGCACATGGAAGCTGTCCTGACGATTCCCACATGGGCCATGAATGGCTTGGTTATCCGTGGGGTCACACTTCCCAGTTCTGCCCTTGGTGCAGTGGCTACTAAGTCAACATTCCCCATGGAGATTCATTCCAACCTCTGCTGCTTAGATGAGAAAAGCGACCTTCTGTCTGCCCCTTTCCACACACAGACCAGACTTCCTTACAGTGGGAGGGGTGGGAGGGCAGAGGGTCGCCGATGCAGAGTTGCTGGAATCTATCTTACACGACATCGCCACCTACGACACTCTCTCCCTGGCCTACCTTCCCCGCACCTACCTCAGGCTTTCTGCAGCGGGAGGGGTGAGTGTCTGGGAGGGATCAAACACTAGCAGGGTTGAGCAACTTCAAATTTAATTTCCTGGAAGGACACAAGACACAGCAGTGTTGTGGTGACAAAGCACTCCTGTGAGAGATTCCGAGGTCTTTTTGATACGGATGGGAGGTGAGAGGGCAGCATGCAGGCCCTTCTCAGCTGGTGGGAAGAGCCCAACCAGGCCGGCAGCCCTGTTCCCTGCCACCTGTCTGCCCTCTTCCCAGACGTGGGCTCAGATGCCAAAGGTATCTTCCATGCCATTTGACCTTTCTCTTTGCTCTTCTTCTCTAAGATCCAGCCACCTGCACTTGAACACGCTTGATTGGGAGGCGCTCACTCCCACTTGGGAAGCTTAGCAAGGTTGATATCCACCTTTGGAATATCCCTGCCATTCCATTTTGGCAAAGCATGCCCTTCCCCTGTTCTAAAAATCTTGATCTATTTCATTTCCTTCTGGAGCACAGATCACTCTTTCATCTTTTGCATCCACATTAGGGGTTGATTGGTTACAGCATCATAAAAAAATAAAAATCAGAGCCCGTGGTGGCCTTGGAGATTCTCCAACATGCTCCTTTGGGGAAGCTGAGCCCCAGAGAGAGGAAGGAATTTGTACAACATGTGACGGGGGAGTGGAACAGCTATACTTACAGCTCGGGGTTTGCAGGCCCTGGTCCAGGACTCTTTCTTCTGTGTGAACTTGCCTTGTTTCTCCTCTTCATGTATTTGCCCATCTTCCTCGTCAAGCTCTAAGCTCTGAGGACAGTGGCCTCTCTTTCTGCTTTTCCAGGTTTCCAGTGCCCACCACAACCAGCAGCTTACACTTCAGGCACATTATATGTTTCTGTACCTATCTACGTTATTTCATGTCATCCTCATACAGACACTCTCCAACAGCCTCAGAGACAGAATTGATCTCCTTTAACAGATGATGAAACTTGGATGCAGAGAATTCAATGGCTTGTTCAAAGGCACCTAAGTACACCAGGCAAGGAGATCCAACCAGTCCATCCTAAAGGAAATCAGTCCTGAATACTCATTGGGAGGACGGATGCTGAAGCTGAAGCTTCAATACTCTGGCCACCTGATGTGAAGAACTGACTCATTTGAAAACACCCTGATGCTGGGAAAGATTGAGGGCGGGAGGAGAAGGGGATGACAGAGGATGAGATGGTTGGATGGCATCACCAACTCCATCCATGGACATGAGTTTGAGCAAACTCTGGGAGTTGGTGATGGACAGGGAGGCCTGGCGTGCTGCAGTCCATGGGGTGGCAAAGAGTCGGACACGACTGAGCGACTGAACTGAACTGAGGTACACCAGCTCCTGTGGGACAGCAGAAGACCCTGGCACAAAATAACAATGTAGGCAGCGCCAGGATTGTTACTTACAAGACCTGTAGCCAAGGGGAACTCGGACGCTCAGAAAAGATGACTGGTTCCTCTGGATCAGTGCATGGTCCAAGATTTCCCCGAGGTTCTCCCCTGGCTAGATGCCTGATCCTGTTGGAGCCTGCTTTGAGAGCGACAGTGCTCAGAGGCATGGCTGGACCAGGAAGAGGGGCTGGCTGTTAGCACTCACGATGTGACCAACCGCGCTCTTCCCTCCCCTCCCGGCACTCCCATGCTCACCCCGCACCACGCGCGTGCCTCTTGCAGACTTCCCGGGGTCCCTAGGGGAATACTGTGATCCCAGGCAGCGGGGCTCTTCTCCGCCCGCCCCTCTCCCCCATGTGCATGTGGTGGGGAAAATGGACTCGCACCATTTGCATTTATCACGGAGAATATACCGTCTTGTCTGTAGCCTTTAGTCTGACTGAATTGCTTTTCTGCTTCATGAGACACACGGCGCGGCAGCCCAGCGCTCCCCTCTCCTCACCTCACCAGCGTTGGCCGTAACCCTCTTTGCTCTCCCTCCCATTTATCATATTGATTGTATAAGAAATAGATCATAAGCAGAATGAAATTACCGAATGCAATGATCTGGGGCATCCTATGGACCAGCTCAATCTTGGGGCAGCCAGGGAAAAAGACGTCCCTCCCTGTGACGTTTTTTATCCAAAGTTGATTTTCATTGCAAATAGAAATTTCCATCAACTGAGGCACCCTGGAGGGGAAATTCTGCTGTGCTGACAAGGGAGTGTGTGTGTGTGTGTGTGTGTGTGTGTGTGTGTGTGTATGTGTGTGTGTATGTGTGTGTGTATGTGTGTGTGTGTGTATTTGAAAAAATGAGAAAGAGAGAAAAAGAGAGACAGAGAAAATAGAAGTTTGATAAGCCTCATAAGGCTCGTTCATTAGGAAGGAGACTTCCTTAGCTAGAACTCATTTGAGATGGATATTTGAGGCTCTGGTTGTAACAATATCCATCTTCTCTTGCCTACTCCAAACTGCTTTTCTAGTGTGTGTGTGTTTGGGGTGGGGGGAGGGGAGTATGGAGAAAGATAGAACTCTTCCATGTTCAGAAGACCATTAAGGACCATTTCTAATCTCCCGTGAATGCCTGGGTTGAGAGCCACCTGTCTTTGTCATCCTGGCCCCAGTGTATTGAATTTGCAGGGTTGGTGGGTGGCTGGAGTTTTAGTGGCCTGGCTTACATGGGACAGAGAGGTGTGTTTATAAACTGCTCCTTGAGAGCATTAGCCCGAAGCTTCCCCCTGCCCCTCCGCCCTGACCTGAGGCTCCAGACATGACTCCTGCCATAATAAGAACTTTCCCCCTGTCTGGAGACAAGGTTGGTGAGTTCAGCTGGGACTAGAATTCCACGGGAACAGGGTCCCTGGCAGCCTGCCACCAGCTTAGACTGAAGCCGAAACCCACAGTGGGAATGTGGTCTGAGGCCCCGGTCATCACCCGCTTCCCACTGTGAAATCCATCCCCAGATGCTGAGACTCGGCGCTCTTGGCTTTGGCAACATTCGTCATGCCAATAAACTCATTGAAATTGAAGAACCCAGCAGGGAGAAGGAGAGCAGGGTGTAAATGGGGGTGGAGGAGGGTGCGAGGGAGGAGGGAGCGAGGGAGGAGGGTGTGGGGAGAATGGCCCCCAGCTCTGCTGTGAACTTGATGGCAGAGACGTCAAGGATGCCAAGAGGCTGAGTTCACGGAGAAGCCACAGCTCAGTCGTGAACAGACCCTCTCCCAACCCCTGCACCATCTCCCTCTAGCTCTTCATCTCTGCTCAAGCTTCTACCCTCATGGAAATATCTCTGGAAACCTTCCCATGGGGCAAATGGCCAAGAAAATGCACATGTGCGTGCACACACACACACACACACACACACACACACACACACACAAGCACTTCTATCAGTGAAATGATAAAAAAGAAAATACCACGAAGTATATCCACCAGGACTATGGAGAAATACCCTTAGCACACGCTGAAGGTGGAGGAGACCCTGGCTGGGTTGAAGGGTGCGAACACTGGACATAGCCAGCCTCCCCTAGCTGGAGTCTGCCTGGGCACTGCACCCTGCCCTGGGAAGAGCCCCTTGGACATTTTCATAGTTTCCTAGAGTTACAGAAACTTCTAAGAATCCACCTGGGCTAGCTCAGTATTATTTTCTTCTGAGATAGAAGACCGCCTCTCCTGATCTTGAAGACCCCAGAAATGGTGAAAGCCGTTTCACAGCCCTCACCAGTAGAGACATCCCCTCACTAGCTGATATCGTAGCCTTAGCTATTTCCTCGTCTCTCCCCGGACTGGGCACAGCCATACGGCCCCAGAATAGGGCCCTCAAGTTCTTGATGAGGGCAGACTGCCAGGCTGTACTCTGCACCTCTGGACAAAACAATTCCTTCTTCCCTGCCTCCTCCCCAGCCTGTCAGTTTTGAAGACTGTCTTTCCTTCCCAGTGGTCCTCTACTATTCTGGCTCTTTTCTTGCTTCTTCCTTGAGATATTTTTCCAAGACCGGAGAGACCTGGCTTGCCTGTTCCTTAAGCCTATCTTATTCCCTCAGCAGCCTTCCTCTCTGTCCTAGAGATCAAATATGCAGAAAGATAAGAGCATCTGCTAGATAAGGAGGTGAGGTGGGTATTGCTAGAGGAGATTTAGACTGATTTTAAGTTAGCCAAAGTGAGGGCATGGTGGGATGGCATGGTGGGTTGGAGAGGGTCTGTTCACGACTGAGCCGTGGCTTCTCCATGAACCGAGAGAGGGAGACCACACAGAGCCATGACTGCAGCTTTCAGCTGGTAGTCCAAGAATGCTGGAAGCTTCCAAAACCTTGGTGTTTTTTGAAAGCTGAGTTAGGGTTGGTTGGATCAGACATGTAGAAGAAGATATTAACATACATAAAAACCATAATTTGAATTTAGGAAGGGGCATTTGCTTTTCAAAAAGAAATTATTTCTACATCACAGATTATTCTATTGATGCCTCATCAGCGTTGTCATTCCTTTTGCTACTTGTCCCAAGGCAGGTCAAAAGTGTGGGTTTCTCAGTGCAAACCCATCCTGGCTCTTGACATGCATGAAACACCAGTGCCTTCTTGGCCAGGGGCAGATTCCCTGGTATCTGCTGGCAAACGCCATCTCGTTACAGGGGCGAGAGAAGCATCTTACACAGGGATCTGGAGAACACGCGTCATGTATAAGCAGACAACTGTGTGTCGTGTTTGCCAAGCCTGAGCCAGCTGAGTGAAACTGTGGACTCAGAGACTAAATGGCATGAAGGGCCAGGGGTGGGGGCGGGTGCAGGAATGTTCCCCAGGGACTCCACAGGAACCTTTTTGATCAGCTTGGGGTTAATTTGAGACAAAAGACTGGTATAGTGAACATGGGATTCCCGCCCTGTCTTGGGCCTGATAGATCCATTCCCTTAATGAAATGCACACAGTTTATTTTACCAACTCTAATTACATGAAGAATGAGTGTCAGATTTCTTTATCCTTCTGCCGGCCCTGAATCCAGGCCAACATCACGAGCCTTACGTGCAGTGAGGCTAATGGAGCTTTTATTCCTGAGAGCCAACCCACCTTTGCAGAAAGAAGAATATTTAAAAAAAAAAAAAAAAGAAGAAGAAAGAAATACTTAATGTTCGTCTGGTGGATGAAAAATTTCACAAGATAAATTAAAGTGTTTTCTGGCTGAACGGAGAAGCGGGGCAGGATGGTGGAGATAATTTTCCCAGGACTCAGAATGATTTATCTTATCTCTGTGTTCTTTAGACGAGAGGTTCCATTTATTTAGTCATTTATTTTATTAGTTTTGTGAAGATGTCCTTCCCTGCTCCCACCACCAACACAAAGACCCAGCGCTTGGTGCAGGAAGCTCGAGACTGGGAAGGAGACCGGGGCCAGCCTGCTGTTCATCCAGGCATTGACCCTCCCTTTGACGCCTGTGCCAGGCACCAGGCCGTGGGCTGGAGAGACAGCAGAGCTCAGATGGAGACAATGCCTGTCCTCACTGCAATACGTCTAGTGGGAGACATCGCCTCCCAAGCAAGCGAATGTCATTCTCTGCGATTAAGGCGATGCTATCAGAATGCTCTCTGCCACCCACATACCCCAAGAATGGGTTTGAAGAGACTGTGAGACTCTCTAGTTCAGTGGTTTTCCAAAGGGGTTAAGCTGCCCTCCTACCCCCCACCCCACGAGATGTTTGACAACATCTGAAGATATTTCTGGCTGTCTTACTGGGGAGCGGGATTTCTGGGATGTAATGAGTTGAGGCCAAGAATGCTCTAAACATCCCACCCTGCACAGAAAACCTCCCTATGGCAAAGAAGCATCCAACCCAAAATGTCAAGAGGGCTCCCGCTGATAAACCCTGCATCCTCTGGCCTTGACAATCCTGCGCTGACTCTCCGCACCAGGAACCCTGCTGCTCCTCTCAGCGCCTCCCTGCTTTGTGTGGCTGGTCTCACTCAGGCCTGGAAGAGGGCACTTCCCTCTGCTCTGGCCTCAAAACTGGAGTTAGAAGTCGATTTTACAAGTGGCACCAAGGAGTAAGATTATTTGTGTGAGGTGGTATTAGTAGAAAGAGCTCTAGGAGAGCCTCGCAAGCCCAGTGTGAGGTAGATGGAAAAGGACAATCCTGCCTGGATGCTTCCCATGCCTTTGTTGGGGGACTTTCTACCGTACGCTCGGAACTCTTCGCTGGTGGAGTTCTTGGCGGTAGAAATAATTTGGGATGTGGTTGAGTCCTTAAATAGTTTTTCTTTTGCATGCCCCAACCATTATCTGAATGTTTGTAAGAAGACTGCCAAGGCTTTCTCTTCGGATCTTCATGTAACTGTATGTTACGTACCATGGAGTTATTTTTGAGCAATTAAGGCTCCCCATGCCAGGTTTTCTCTTCATCTACCAAAGGCAGAAAGGGGAGGGGGCTGGTGTCTGGCTTTCCTGGGGAAGCAGATGGCACTTGGAGCGCTGGCAGGAGACAGGTGTGAAGGGGCCGGAGGGCTTGTCTGGCATCCTATGCAAATCTGGCTCCATTCTGCATCCCTCCCAAGAGCTACAACCAAATGGAGCCTGATCTTACTTGTGTGTGTGTGTGTGTGTGCACGTGCGTGTGTGTGTGTGAGAGAGAGAGGGGTGGACTGTGTTGGAGGTGTGTCTACATATGTATAGGGGTGATTGAGCCCAACTGTGCATTTTGTGGATGAGAACAAAATAATTCTTAGGTAGTGAGGAAACCCTTCATCCCGATGGGAACTGTACACAAACGAGGTGGAGAAACCCCTCCGAGAAAGCTCCCTGGGGGGCAGCGGGTAACCCCCCTTTGACTTGATCAGCTTCCGAGCCTGCGCCCAGGCGCTGCGCTGGCCAGAGTTGTCCTGTGTCCTCACACAGAGATGGAGGCTCCCTCACCTGCAGGATGCGGAGGCCTCTGAGTCACTGGCTGAGCTGCTGAGAGTCACACGGAAGCTCAGCTGAGCAGTGCTGATGAGTTCTTACATGCAGATCACAGGTTAGCCAGAGTTGCGACTAGTGGTTTGTGTTAATTAGTTTACCTGAATTACACGTGCTGTATTCCTCTTTAAGTGAGGGCACTGTGCGAAGGTGACCGCATGTCAAAGCTTGTTCAGGAATAGTCCAAATTGTCAATTTTTTTTTTCTCTCTTATATTTTCCACACTTGTCAAACCATATGTCCAATTTTTATATTAAAAATATGTTCCCTGTAATTATTTGATTATCTATTTTGCCATGGAAACACTCCTTAGTCCCCGATAACCCAGAAGCCACAAGAACGAAGGCTTACTTCTTCTGACTTCACAGTATCTGCTCCAGCTCCGCCCAAGCCTGCTAATCCAGAGATGTCAGGATGCGGGGCAAGGTGAGTGTAATGAGCGAGGTAGTGTCAACTTGCATTTCCTCTGTTCAAAGAGCAAGGCTGGCCACACTACAATTCCTTGTTGCCTCTAATGACTCCAGTTTACCTGCTTTCATGTGAATGCCCTTCCGTGGCAAGGATGGGTTACTCACAGCCCCCCACTAGCTAACGCACATTGTCATTTGGGCTAGACAACGGAGTATGTGTTGCTCAGTGGTAACCCATTCGCATGGGTTGGCCAGTTCCACATATTTGTAATGAAAACGGCTGCATGTCACTGAGTAGCAACTCATTCTCCTGGGGAAGCCTTCAGAGGAGATAGAGAATATGTGTTGTAAACCAAAGGAGTACCGTGTGTGCCGTCTGGGGACCCGCATGCGGTTAGGCAGAAGGCACCGCACACACAGGCCTGTCGGTCCTCCCACCAGGGCACCAGATGCTGCATCCGTGCTCCCCGGTCCGTGATCAACGTCTAGTGGAGTACTTGGCATGAAGGCCCTCAGAGATAACCGCTCAGAGACCTACCTCCAGGCGCTCAGACAGACCACAGAGGCAGCAAACGCCTTCCTCGGCTTTTAAGAATAGGATGAACACTATGTTCCTTGCAGGGTGACTGCTTCCTGGAGTGAGGACACAAGTCTCGGGGAAGCCAGCCGAGACCTGATCCGATCAGTTCACTCCACAGACGCCTTCAGGCCTTCAGTGGTCGGCCCTGCCGGCGCCATCCCATTGGAAGTCCTCGGCTTGGCAGTTTATAGTCCCACGTGCTCTGATCCCCAAGTCTCCTGGCCACACTGCTTCCCACTCTCCCCACCTACTAAGCAGTATGGGAATGTTCTCCATTCCCCGAAGGCCCCATGTGACACCATTCCCAAGGAACACTGCCCCAGTTGACAACTTCTTACTGAAGTCCGCATGTTTAGATTTCATACCAAGACTGAGGGCAGGGGCTTCCACTGGGGATCAAGTTTGGAAGTAAATATTAAAGAGTGTAAGATGATGCTGGTAAAAAAAAAAAAAAATCAGGTGTGACAGGGTGTATCATCTAGGCCTGTTCTAAGCATTCAATATTCATGTTCTCATTTTATATCTTAAGTTTTCACAGTTACCGACTGAACAAGCTTTGTTCCCGGCTGACTTTGGTGGATAGGTAACTCCCCCAGTTCCAAAAAGAGAGGAGCCCAAACCCATGTGTGCATGTTGCTCTGGGGCTTTCTGGTTGACTTACTGCTCGCGAGAGAACATGCTTTTTCTGTCTGAGCTGTTCCCTGGGGTGGAGACCATGGAGTGACAGGGATTCTAAAAAGAGACCTAGGTATGCACATGTGTGCAAAGTCGCTTCAGCCATGTCTGAGCCTTTGTGACCCCATGGACTGCAGCCCGCCTGGCTCCTCTGCCCATGGGATTCTCCAGGCAAGAACACTGGAGTGGGTTGCTGTGCCCTCCTCCAGGGGATCCTTCTGACCCAGGGATGGAACCCACGTCTCCTGAGTCTGCTGCCCTGGCAGATTCTTTACTGCTGAGCCACCAGGGAAGCCCTGGAGAGCTAGATGCTCACCCCCAAACTGGCCTAACTGCAGCCTCCCAAGCCCCTCTCAGCTCGTGACGGCTGCACCACGGGTTCTGATTGTCTGTAGGTGGAGTGGCTCCTTCTCCTTCTTAATCCCACAGCATGGCTATAGCTTGTTGCAGCCGCCTTAACTTCCATACTGGGGCCTCCCTGGTGGCTCAGATGGCAAAGACTCTGCCTACAGTGCAGGAGACCCAGCTTCGATCCCTGGCTGAGGAAGATCTCGAGAAGGAAATGGTAACCCATTCTAACATTCTTGCCTGGAGAATTCCATAGACAGAGGAGCCTGGCGAGCTACCATCTACTCGGTCACAAACAGCTGGACACAACTGAGTGACTAACGCTGCTTTCTAAATGGGTTCATCTGATTTACTTGATTGAGAGCTGTATGTGGGCAGGAGCCACGCCTATTCATGTTTGTATGCCCAGAGCTGTGTTGGATACAGAGGAGGCCTTGGCACATTAGTTACATTTAACTGACGTGTACAGACAGCTGAGAAGGCTCTAGGTCCCATTACTGTGCTAGACTTTTGAACTTGGTCCTAGGAGTGTGTGTGTGTGTGTGTGTGTGTGTGAGTGTATGTATCTAGGAGGGAGGCCCCAACTGGAAGAGGGGTTTGGAGTGAAGATTATGGAGATAAAACCAAGTACAGCTGGGCCGGCTTTCAGGGAGCTTGACATTTTGCTTATAGAGTGTAATTCCAGATTGACATGAAAGCCCTTTCTTGACTCAGCCATGGCCCTCCTCATAGGGGCCTCAGAGCTGGAGCACTCTTAGTTCTGAGACTTCTGAGGCCCTGGCACGTCAGGGTTAGGACTGGAGATGTAGTGGGTGCTCCTCCCAGCACCCCCGGCCCGCCTCTGCCCTCTGGAGACCTTCACTCTCCTCTGTTCATGTTCCTGCCAACCCCAGCAACTCTTTGCCTCTCTGAGCTTACTCCAAGGCTCTCGGAGCAGCGATACTGTGGGATCCCTGGGACTTTAGATCCTGAAGTGAGTTATAGCTGTTCAGGAGGCCCCTGGTTGACCAGCTCTGGAGAGGCCTGTGTAGCTGGGGTAGTACAGGTGGGCCCAGGATGGAGTTTGGACCTGGACCAGAAAGGATGCTCCCTCTTCTCCTGGGTACGACTGTCACTCATTTGACATCTCAAAGACAGCCCATCTTGACTGAAAACTTTTGTGTCAAATGTTGTGCTAAAATATGGGGCAATAGAGCTGAGTAAGACACAGTCCCTGTCCTGGAGGAGCCCTTCAGAGGAGAGTGACACACAACAAAGCAACTTCAAAGCAAGAAGTGCAACAGTCAAAGTGAGGATTGAGAGCACAGAGGAGGAAGGGAGCTGGAGCAGAGAGCATCTCTGCTCTCTGAAATAGACACCTTGCACATCCTCCAATGGGACAGTATGGATACGCAGTTGGGATGAGGAAAAGAACATTTCTGCAGCATAAAAAGAGAAGTATTTATCTGCAGAAGTACTGATGGGGGCCAGTCAATCCTAAAGGAGATCAGTCCTGGGTGTTCACTGGAAGGACTGATGCTGAAGCTGAAGCTCCAATCCTGTGGCTATCTGATGCAAAGAACTGACTCATCTGAAAAGACCCTGATGCTGGGAAAGATTGAAGGTGGAAGGAGAAGGGGACGACAGAGGATGAGATGGTTGGATGGCATCATCGACTCAATGGACAGGAGTTTGAGCAAGCTCTGGGAGTTGGTGACGGACAGGGAGGCCTGGCGCGCTGCAGTCCATGGGGTCACAAAGAGTCGGACACAACTGAGCGACTGAACGGAACTGACTGACTGGGAACTGAAGAGAGCTGAGGGACCGGGTCAGACAGCACGGATGAGAAGGCTGAATCCGGGCTGTGGAATCCGGGGCCTGGGTCCAAACCTAACCTCTCTGTCCCAGCTGTGAGCCTCTCACAGTCCCTTGTAGTTGAGTTAGTGCTGCTTGTGTGTGACACGTGAACAGTAACGCCTGCTCTCAGGATGGGTGTGGGGGTAAAATTAGGCGATGCATGTGGAGGTACTCTGAGTCTATGAAGTGATATGCACATGGTAGCTGGGGAGGAAGGCAGAGAATGAAGCGATGGGGTTTAAGACAGGTAGGTCCTGCAGCGTGAGGAATGGTGGGCTTGAGTGGGAGGAGTTTGTGATTAATGTGGACGCTGAAGTTTCACAGATGTAATGAGCCTGCAGAGCACAGCACACGTCCACGGCAGCCTCGCCTCGGTCTGGAGTGTTCAGAGTTTCCATCCCATAAAGTTGGCAGGGTGGCCAATGACAGTGTAAAAAATGGCTGCCCCCAGCTTTGAGATTGAGCAGCTGTTGAAAAGTAAAGTGTCATTTGATTTTTGCTGTCAGAAAGAGTTAGACTAGGAGAAATTTTCTGTAAAACACATGTGCAATTTGGGGACAGTTTGTCATCATTGTGGCTTCAGATTTTTACATGTTTTGCTGTTGTCATATTGATGTACAAATTCAAGGTTAGTCCTGACATCCAGAACGAAAGGAGGCATGATTGTGCGTCATCCTCTCTACTAAATTTGTTTCCTGATGGAACAGAGAGCTTGTTACTATCGATTCGAATGTGTTCAGGTACCACTGACAATAGTAAGTGAAGATCCATTCAAGAATGACTTTATTCTAGGGCTCCAGTTTCCCCGGAAGAGCCTCTGCGAGCCAAGTGGAGAGTGTGGGGTGGCTCTTGTCCAGCAGAGGAGCTCAGTGTCCAGCAGAACCGGGTGGCAGGCAGAACCAGCCAGAGGGAAGAAGAGCCTGAATTGCAGGGAAGTAAAGCAGCAACCCTAGAGGTTGTGGGCGGGCACTATAAATCTATAATGAGAAATGAATCAGGAAGTAAAAAGGTGGGAGGATGAACTTTGCCTTTGGTTGCAGAGTATGAAATGAAGAGGAATGTGAAAGGAAAATAGATCAAAGGAGACTAAGGATTTAAGGCTGTGAGGACCAGAAGAAATATGGGAGTCTGCCCTTCTTTGGAGAGTTGGGGTGAACCTGACTGCCTGGAATACAGGTAGAGGGTGAATATCTGGTTCTAGAGAGTATTTGAAATCCCTCCATCAGACGTGTATTCCCTTCAGTCAGCACTCATTTGACCAACATTTCTTAAGCATCTATTATGTGGCAGAGATTACCCTAGATATTTTGGGATACATCATGATGAAAATAAAAAAAAAAACCCTCAAAAAATGCTGCTCTAATAGAGTTTGTATTCTAGTAGGATATGGAGATAAAGGAAAATAAACAATGTAAACAATAAACCAGTAAAGTCTGCAGTATGTTATGAAATGACAAGGGCAGGGCAGGGCAGGGCCAAGTCGGTTTGTGGGAGCGGGCCTGAGGAGGGTACCTGCGCAGCTGGGCTGCTCTGGGATGCAGGGAAGAGAGGAGGCTCCTCTGAAAGGTGGTGTTTGAACAAAGACTTAATGTGATAAGGGCATGATCAGAGGAGGTTTCTGGGGAAATAGGATTCTAGTCAAAAAGCATAGCCAGGGCAAGGACCGTTACACTGGAGATCCAACAAGGAGCCCATTCGCTGGAGGGGAGTGAGAGGGCAGTTATTAAGAAATGAGGGCAGACAGGTTGGGGGTGGGGGGACATTGCAAAGGTGCCTGTGGGACACTGTAGCAGGGACTTCGGCTTTTCCTCTGAGGTTAAACACGGACCAGCTTGACCATCTATTTTTCAGGGCAGGACAAAATCACCAATAGCTAATTACAAAGCATTTGTCAGATGGCATACAGCCTTGTGGATAGGGTGGCACTAGAATATTTAGGGCTTCCTGCCAGGGCCAGAAAGAAAGAGTGCACAGAAAGTCAGCTGTGGGATCCCCAAGCCCGTATTCATCTAACTCACCTGCCTGTACATCTCTGGATGAGAATGTGCTAAAACCCGGTTTCAATTTCTTTTCATTCTTCATTTGCACCATAGGCTGGCGAGTTGGATGACATCACTGACTCAATGGACATGAGTTTGAGCAAGCTCCGGGAGTTGGTGATGGTCAGTGAGGCTTGGCGTGTTGTGGTCCATGGGTCGCAAAGAGTCGGACACAACTGTGCGACTGAGCTGAACTGAGGCTCTGATGGATGGAACGTCCTCTGGAGGCTGTTGGCCTTCCTTCTTTTCCCTTTATGGCAGGGCAGCCTCCGGAGGACTCGGGAGGGGAAGGGGGAGAGGGAGAGAGAGGGAATATCCGAGGAGGGAATATCCTAGCCTCTGCCCGCCCCGGGGTGAGGGGGGCAGCTCCACTTGTATCTTCCTTGTCAGGAGACTAGCTTGTCTCCACTGCAGGAGAGGAGAGACATGGACAAACGAAGGCCCTTGGTTCTGCTGCTTGCTTTCGAGGGGTTGTGTTTGGTAGTCTATCAGGAAACGATTTCCTCTGTAGGTTGATCCCATAGATCAGCTCCAGTTTAGCTGAGTGACTGCACTGAACCAATAGGTTGACCCGGAAGGGCAGAAAGTTAACTTGGCTTGAGAGACTCGGAAGCCTGGAGGAAGGCAACAGTTGAATTTCCAAATGTTATCTCCTGGACAGCCCATCCTTAAGCCAAGTCTGGGGAAATATTTTCCTTTTCAAAGACTGTGTTGGGAGTCCCTAGTTTTGCTTATCTGATGTTGCTTTAAGGACAGAAAATGTCAACTGTGTGTCTTTAGGAGGTCCTGGGAAAGCAAATGAAATATTCGGAGTCAAAACTCAATGTTCCAAGTTGAGAACATGAGTTTTCCTGAGAAATCACCCTAGATTCATCTCTTTGTCCAGGTAAGACAGAACTTCTCCGGGCTGGGGAGTGAGAGCTGAGTGAGTGTGTGTGTGTGTGTGTGTGTGTGTGTGTGTGTGTGTGTGTGTGCGCATGTGTGTGTGGCAGTCATCCATTATACTTCTACAATCTCCCTCTCTGGGAAGTCTTTTCTATATCCATGTAAAATTTCTCTTGGTTCTAACCCTAATGAACACAATTTCTATTGAGATAAATACAAAACAGTTTCAGTCTCCCTGCAGATGGGGCTGGCTTCATTATACGGAGTTGTGAGAGATACACACCATTATTTGAGACACTCTTGACCCCATGAGTTTTCTCTGTGACCTATTACAGTGCCCCAAATAGCATTACAAGCAACTCATTTCTTTGCTCATTGAGGCCTCATTAAAAGACAGGCTATTAACATATAAATATCTCCAAGAAAGGGAGCTTCAGGTAATGCTTTTTGACTCTACTATGACAGCTAGCTGAGGTTGACAAGCTCCTTTAGGAATAAGGGTTTGATATCTTCCCGACCTGGGTTTGAATCCTGGCTCCACCATTTAAGAGCTGTATGATCTTGGCAACTTCTTTAATATCTTCATTTTATCTTCTGATAAAGAGGGAAGAAATTGAGAAGAAAACTGGGAGGAAATACCAGCTTTCAGCTTTGCCTAAGAATTAAATGAGAAAAGGAGTAGAAAACATTTTATTCAATGCTTAGAACACAATAAATATCAACCTATGAGTATTATTATGATTATTAAATGCTATGGGGACAGAATTTAGGATGACTGGGGCACAAATACCAGAAACAGTTTTAAAAAAAGCTCTCAAGGGAGAAAGGCCTCCAGAATCCTTTATTCTACTTCTTCAGTTGGCTCTACCCAAGACCCCTCTGGAAGCTGTCTGCAGGAAAATGAATGAGCAGAGAAAGAAGTGTTCAAGGTTTTGTTTCCTCTAAGCCCCCTCAACCCCTTTCCCCCTGTTCCTTTTTGTTTTCATCTCTCTCCACTTATCATGAATTTCTTTATCTACTACCCAAGGCGCATTAAAGAGAAACTTGGCTCTCAGCACCAGGCTCCCATCACGTGGGCAGTAGGGCAACCAGATGCCATCCTGAGTGCTGCATCAGAGCGGGTGAGACTCGGGCATCATGGCCCTGGCACAGCCCAGACTCCATTGTGCCAAGGCTCATACTGCGTGATCACGCCGCTTCCTCTTCTGAAGTCTGCTGCATCCACAGATTTAGGAACCAGCTTGATGGAAGGGAGTGGGCACTGGTGAGTTTTGGAGCATCAATCCATGCATGCCATCTGTAGCTAGCTTTATATAGTGCAAGGGAAAGGGACAGATCAGGATGGAATGGTTGGTGTTGTTGACTTCAATGGGAGGGAGGGGGATAGGAAGAGTGGGGATGCTAACACTGCCTGGGAGGAGGTGATGGCAGTTATTTTCTCCCACTACTCTGCAACAAATTAACCTGTAGTTTCTCTGGAGGGCAAAGTAGAGACAGGCGCATCTGGTGATCTGATGGTCACAGGAGATAAAGATGCCAGCTTCAATGTGTGGATTCTGAGACAACAGAGAAGGTTGCTATTATTGCCGGGTAAGAGAAAGATAAAGAGGCAGATGCTACCATCAGAGGTCATCAGTTCGGCCTCTGTCTCCACAGGTACAAAACGAATCCAGATAGGTGGAGAACCCTTGAGTGGAGGGCTAGCTTCTTCCCTTAGTGTAAGGAAAGGGCTGCAATCTACATGGATGCCTTTCAAGGGAATATATTTTCTCTTTAATCTTAGGACCAGTGAATCTCAATTCTATGAATGCAAGTGCTAGTTCTCTGCCACACAGGAGATAACTAGTCTACCTTTCTGGCGAAGCGGTAGCTCAGGACAGGATTCTAGACACAAACTTGGAACGCAGTGGATGGAACTGACCATCCAAAGGATGGAACTTCTATCCATCCTTAAAGCTCAACTCTTCAGTCTCCTTTTCCTTATGCTGTTTTTCCCCCACAGAGAGCACTAACCACATTTCTCTCATCTTCAGGCCTGGCTGCATGCTTTTATCACTGAACATGGTACTCTGATTTGTGCCTGGTTTTTTTTTTTTTAAATTAATTTATTTACTTGGCTGCACTGGGTCTTAGTTATGGCGTATGGGATCTAGTTCCCTGATCAAGGATCAAACCCTGGTCCCCTGCTTTGGGAGCACGGAGTCTTAGCCGCTGGACCACCAGGAGAGTCCCCTGTACCCATTTCTATCTGTGTCTTCCCTGCTAGGCTGCAGGGTCTTTGAGGACAAGGCCCATCTTGTTCATCATTGCACCCTCTGTGTCTAGTTCTGTGCCTGAAGGAAGGCCCATAGTCATCATCCCAAGACTTCCCTGGGATCGGGTGGTGCTCAGGAAAGAAACAGCCTCCATTAAAGCTTGGAGCACCTATTAGTAATGACATCCCAGTCTTTCAGAAACATTCTCTCTCCAAATAGACTCGGATTTCAGACTTGTTGTGGGTAAATGATCCAGTGATGGCACTTCTGGAGGACCATTCTGAAACTGGAGGGTTCTCTTGGTCTCTACAATAAAACCCTCACCAGGACCCAGCATGGAGGAAAGCTGACCTGGATTAGAAGAATTCAAACTTTAATTTATTCTCAAAGGATGATCAGTCTATTCTGGCAACCTCCCAAACCTACTATGAGAAAGAGAAGGGCATCATATTAAAACTTGATGGAAGTGGATCCCACGCTCTGTCATTGTTTCTAGGGAGGATGTTACTTTTCTTTGGAAGACTATCTTCCTGACATTTCCCTCCTTTCTAGGAAGATTAGTGAATCTCTGAGCTCTGGCATGTGCCTCCTGTTTTAGCAGGCTTCCAGAGGAGATAATTAGACTCAAAGTACAGCCCCATATCTAGATGAGTATAGGTAAAACTGTTCTCTTCTTTCCCAAACTTGCTCCTTCTGGGACCATCAATTTCCATGCCTGGCTGTGAGGAGACTTGTGGTTCTATCCAGAAAGAATAAATTACATCAGCTTGCAATGACTCCCGTTGGGCCTTTTGGTATGGGCTGGTGACTCAGCCTGTATGGAATAAGAAGCTGGTGTTAGTGAGAGGAAAATGTGCCCAAATCCCAGTACCTTCACCTACTCCCCAGGTTATGTTGGGCAAACCCCTTAATTTCTCCAGACCTCAGTTTCTCACTTCTACAAAGCAGCAGGAGCAACTGCTATACCCCCTTACAGTGATATCAGGGGGTTACATTCGGTGCTTCCTATGAAACTGGTGCGTGCTCTGATGAACAGAGAGGAGATACTCGGTGTTATCTCGGAGGCAGTGTGCCCTAGTGTACCGTACCTGGGTTTCGGATCCAGTCACCCACTCAAAACCCAGCTCTCCCCTGCTTGAGATGCCAAGGGCCTTCCCTGTGCTTCACTCTCTTTGGCTTCGCAATGGGAATGAAGAGCACATGCCTCTATGAATTGGCACGAAGCTTAATTATGACAGCTCATGCCTTCAACGTTGTTTATTTCATGTACCATCCCATTTGTACCTGTCAGTTGAACTTGAATTTCACTAACTCCTTAGATTTTAAGTCACAGAATATAGACACTTTCAGTTTTTAGAGATAATTTTCAACAATCTTCAAAGCACTTGATGGAATCTTCTTGTATTCTTTCAGAAAGCACGTTTTCTTGGACTCACTCGTCCATAGTCTAAATTCACAAGCCTTATGCATCACAGGGCTCTCAAATGCAAATACTCACAGAGGCTGGGTGATAATAAAATGTGTGAATTAGCCCATGTATAAGACATTAGGGAATAGTGAGGACTGTAGTAGACAAAACTGTCTGTTCATCCAAAGCCTTTTGAAGTCAGATTAAACTCAATAGACAAATAAATGGTGGCTCATTGGTACAGAATCCACCTGCCAATGTAGGAAATGCAGGTTCGATCCCTGGATCGAGAAGACTTCCTGGAGATGGGAATGGCAACTCATTCAGTATTCTTGCCTGGGAAATCCCAATGACAGTGGAGCCTGGCGAGCTACAGTCTGTGGGGGTCACAAAAGAATCGGACATGACTTAGCGACTAAACAACAACAAAGCAAATAACTAGTAAAATACTTTGCAAGACAGGTAGCCTCATTTGGCTCAAAGGATCCTGGCTTGAGACTCGTGCTTTTTCACCCTCCCTTATTTGGGTCAGCCTCATTGTTGGAGATGATCGGGATTGATGGGGCCACCTACACTCCGGTGGTGCTCAGGCAGTTTGGTACAATCACTTCATAAAACAATCTAACATCATTCTGGGAAGTTTAACATTTACTTTCTCTATTTCCTTGAAATTGCACTGCTGATAAATACCCAAGAGATACCTCTGTACATGTGTACAAGGATACATGCATAAGAATATCCATAACAGCACCGTTCACAGCAAAAACAACTTGTAAACAACTCACGTACCCACTGAGGGAGAAGTTGTATAATGCATATATAGAAGTTGTATAATGCATAGTTAGTTGTATAATGGAATACAGCCTCATGCAACAGTAAGACTGAAATCTAGCAATACAGCCTTAAGTTAAAGAAGTCAGACACAAAGATATTATGTCACGTGATGCCCACTTCAAGCTTTTGTTTAAAAAAACTAAAATAAAAAGATGCTTTTTAGAAATACATATAAAGGAAAGAGATGGCTTCCTTTCGCATGGTGCTACAGGGTGTGGGTTGGGGAGAAGAGGGGTGGGAAAAGACTACGACACTGTCAAGTACCCTAAGTATGGATCTGCAGTAAGTTTCTGATTTTGGCTTTGTTGGTGGGTACATGTCTGCTTGCTACATTATTTAGAGATAAAACAAGACAAGATAAAATATGCTTCATGCCTTTCAGAACATTGTCAGAAACAAATGCGTGATGTGAAAGTGCTTTGTAAACTCTCGCATGCAACAGAAACTTAAGGGGTTATTATGGCAAAGGGACCATGAACACTGAGAGCTTTCTGCTAAACCCCTGGGGTATTGTGAGTTATCCCTCTGGTGGACTGTATGTCTCTGGGTAATTTGTGGTGCCAGGCTTACGTCTTCCAACTTCTTGCTACTTTCTCCGCTTCATTCTCTAACATGTATACAATCAGCAAAATAAAGGTCAAGTTATAAAAGCAATGCTCACAGGTGATTGCACATGCCACATCCCTCTTCACAAATGTAGGTATGTGTACACACACGTGGGGGCGCACACACACGCATCTACACCATAGAGGCATGCACACTAGCTAGAAGTGACTTCTAGGGCATCTGTTGATTTGAGCTATTGATACCATTCTTTTTGTCTGATAAAGATGGTGATAATCATTTTCAGAGTAATTAACTATTGATTCTGCTCCCTTGTTTTTTGCTTGGTTGAGATAAAATGGCCTTGCAAATAAATATATGTAAAAATATTAAAACCAAAAGGGCAGACTTTCGGTGAGAGAGAGGCATTTGTTAACTATCTATTAGGTATCTACCATGTGCCAGACACTGTTTTAGGGACTGGGGAGATGGACATGGATATTCCAAGCCTCTGCCCTAGGGCAGCTTGTATGTAAAGGGGTCACTAACTCGAAAGGTGGTGACACACCCTAGCTAAGGGAACTCCTCTGTGACTTGCAAGAGTACTGACAGGGGAACCTCATTCAGCCTGATGGTCAGGGAAGGCATCCTGGAGGAGGTAGTATCTGACTACGGAGGAACTGAAGTTGGCAAGTTGAAAAGGATGGACAGGCAGTATGAGATACATACTGTATCTTGGAGAAAAGAGAAAGCATAGCTATTGGGGTCAAATGGGGTGCTTCTGATGGATGGGATGTGTGTGTGTGTGTTGGGGTAGAGGAAGGGATGACCTTGGTGAGAGAAGCAGGAGCCAGTTCATGAACTGGTCTCATTACAAGGCCTTTGGATTTTATCCTAAAGTCAATGGGGAGTCATTTAAGGATTTAACTAGCAGAGTAACATAAGCAGATTTAAGTTTTAGAAAAATCACTCTGGGAACAGTATTGCATCTCAGGGGAGGGGCCCAGAGGTGCTGAGGCCACTGGCGGATGACTCCCTGTTCCTTCCGAACACTTCTGCTCCTTTGGGTGGTGCAAGGCGAGGAACCAGGAGGTTCTGTGGGAAGGCATCTTTTCCTCCTTTGCTTAATGATCAGGGATGAGGCTGCCTGAGTAGCTGGGTGTCGAACAACGGAGTTCAATTTCAGATCCCTCACTGCTTTGCAAACTTGGGTAAGCTCTTTGGTGGACCTCAGTTTTCTCTTCTGTTAAATAAGGAAAGGCATTTGCAATTCTGCTCCTTTCTTCTGGAGTGGATAGGATGACAGTTGCTTCTGACAGTCTCTGAGTTTGTTAGAGAATGGACTCACCCCCACACCATTTATTATTCATAGTTTAGAGCCGCATTCAACATCATACTAAGGAAAGGAAGACTTCTGGGGACACTTTGCTCCCCAAACCAGGTCACAGAGTCACCGTTCCTGGCCTGCCTTTCCCGACAGTCTCTGCTCCTGGCTCTGAGAACTGTGGGTCCCCGGTGCTTGGTAAAGTTGTGTCTCTTCTTTTTAATGAGACTGATGGTTAATTAATGAATCTTTGGCCTCACTAAGTAAAACAAGTTGGGATGAGATTATTCTGTTTCACGAGTCCCTGGAACATTGACCGGGGGATGAGAGCTTGAGCTGGCTCTTTAAGGGGCTTTATGCTATCGACAGCTACCCCTCTCTGTGATCTTTGGCCCAAACGCCTGATTTTGTGAGGCTGGCCTCATTTATGGTGTGGCTGTGGTACCCACCAGATTTCCTAGTCAGAGGAGACTTCCTGGTCATATCCAGGCTCACCAGCTGTGAAGGTAGCCATGGAAACCAGATACCTCAGGGCGCTTCCCCAAATGCTCTTCTGTGGCACAAGCTCCCATCTCCCTGGGATAGTTTAGACAAAGTTTCCATGGAAGCAGGAAAACAGACAGGATGAGGCCAGATCATCCTGGTAGCCTAAGGATCTTGTATTTGAATTCTTTGGAGCCAAAATAATTGAGTGATTGGTATACAGGAGACTGGTTTTCAGAGAAAACACATCTAATATTTATGGAGCAATAAGCAGGCTCTGTTCTAAGCTGTTTACTTATATTAACTCGTTCAGTCCTTACAACAACCTTGTTAGGGTCTGTGCTTTGCAAGTTAAGGAATTAAGCGACAGAGAAGTCATGGCTCGATGTCCAAGGCTACTTGGCCAGGATGTGATACAGCTGGGTGTAAGCGATTTCTCCCCTGCGTTCTTTGCTGCTGCATCCTTCTGCCTCTTGTATACTGCTGGAGTCCTCACACCTTGCAAAGACCTTGAGACGTCATTTGGCTCAGTCCCCTGTCTCCTGACAATTAAGGTTTTATGGTGTGTTTTCCCTTCGTCTTGAAAGTTGTTCAGTCATGTCCGACTCTTTGTGACCCCATGGACTGTCCATGGGATTCTCCAGGCCAGAATACTGGAGTGGGGAGCCTTTCCCTTCTCCAGGGGATCTTCCCAACCCAGGGATTGAACCCAGGTCTCCCGCACTGCAGGCAGATTCTTTACCAGCTGAGCCACAAGGGAAGCCCTACAAAGTAACAAAGCCCTACAAGATTAAGTAATTTGTCAAAACTCATAATATGAAATGTGTAGATGGAAGGGAGAGCTCCTTTCTAAAGGCTCAGCAGACCCCCGCTCCATCCATCTGGTTCTCCCCCTTCTATCATGGGCCAAACCAAACATACCCTTGGGTTTTATCTTCGATGAGTCTGCTTTTCCTCCCACCTGAGATTCCCCTTCATTTTCTCTGATTTTTAAAGATGGATTGCTCATGCCCAGCTCTGGGTTTTTATTTTGCTTTCAGGAAAAGTTTTCAAAGACCTACTCTTCCCCCTTTATGGCTAATTGGCTTTGTCTAGGTCACGAAGGGGCAGCGTGTCTATGTTTCTTTCTAGCTCATGACCTGGCCTCTGGGAGGCGGCTGCCCGCCGTCCTGCCAGAGGGCCCTGCCTGGAGAGAGGACATGGGTAGGTACTGGGGAGGGAGGGAAGCTAAGGATGGGCAGATTTTACCTCCTGCCCTTCTTCTTGTGCTGCAAGTCACAGATTCCCAAAAGGTCAGAGACATCCAGAAGTGAGACAGAGTTATTTTCCTTTCTGTTAATTCAAGGCAGCTGAGGAGGACCCTTTCCATAGGTAATTGCAAGCCTGCCTCTGCTCGCTATGGTTTCCTCAACTTTAACCTTGACTTTCCTACAAACACACACACACACACACACACACACACACATACACACTCTCATCCTGATCTACTCATTCCTCACTGATGGCATAAAGCAGAGATGAAACCATTAGCAGAGCCATCTTCCAATGTTCTGTGCCCAGCGTGGCATCACGGGCTTCCCCCAGGTGATTCCAGCCCAGGAGTCCGGAGGCGAATGGTGCAGGGAGGCTGCAGATCCAGGGGGCGGGTCATCCGCGTCCTTGTCTCTCTCTCCTCTCCATGGTGGTCTGCCCTGGGTCACTGTCAGCAGCACAAAAGAGAGGAGAAGGGGATGCCCGCACTGGTTAACTGCGATTCACACACAGGGGCATCTCTGTTTTATGAAAGTGAAAATGAAAGTGAAGTTGCTCAGTTGTGTCCGACTCTCTGTGACCCCACGGACTGTAGCCCACCAGGCTCCTCTATCCATGGGATTTCCCAGGCAAGAATACTGGAGTGGGTTGCCATTTCCTTCTCCAGGGGATCTTCCTGACTCAGGGATTGAACCCAGGTCTCCTGCATGGTAGGCAGATGCTTTACTGTCTGAGCCGCCAGGGAGGCCCTGTTCTATGAAGCTGAACGGAATTCACCAAAAAGAGCTTCAAGTATAGAGAGACTGTGATACTAGGGCACCAGTATGCCTGCTTCCTCATCCCCACCCCTAATCCATTAGTGAGTACTATCGGTTTCCGCTCCAGGGTAGCTCTTAGACCCACTCACTTTTTCCCCTGCCTCCCCTGCCCCAGCATCATCTTCCACGTGGGTGACTGCGATAGCCTTCTTACTCGTCTCCCTGCCAGCATTCTGGAAGCCCCTCGAGTTCATTCTCCACACTGGAGCGAAGTGACCTTCGGCATAAAGCAAAGCAAGTTGCTCCTCTGCCTACCAGGGACCTTTGCTCTTGGACTAGAACTGACCTGCTCGGGGAGGCAGCCACAGCCCGTGTCCCTGCCCTGTCCTGGCTTCTGCTCCCGAGGACCTCACTCGGCGTGCTCCTACTGTTACCGCGGCCATGTGGCCTCCTGTGATGTCCCTGACCAGGACATGCTTGCTGCTGCTCCGGAGGCCTTGAACCTGCCCTTCCCGCTTCCGGGTGCTCTCTTCCCCTTGCTTGTCATAAGGGTTTCCTTTCACCCCTCAGGTCTCAGATCCAATGTCACTCATAATGCAGATCTTTCCTGACCACCGGGTCTAAGATCGTCCCATCTCCAGCCCCTTCCTTTCAATCAGATCATCTCTGTGCCCTTCATAACATTTATCTTCATCTCAAATTGTCTTACAGAACTACTATGGGCTTATCCATAGTTATCAGGCTCTCTGAGTGTTTTCTATAACTAGAAATAAGCTTGAGAAAGCCAGGGTCCATTTCTGTTTGCCAAATCTCTTAGGCTTGGCGCTTAGCAGACATTCACTGCATACTTGTTGTATGAAGGAATGAATGAACAGCTTTGACTCTGGACAAGTTAAATTCTTCAAGTTTGGGGGACATCCATTAAGTTTTGTTATGTCCTATAGAAGCCAAAAGATTGTGCATGGTCTGTGAAGACTTTTTTTCTTTTGTATGAAGTTCTGAAGAGTCTGGAGACGCACTTACTCTGGTGGTCTGCCTGGCTGCCTCTGCCGTTTCCCTTGGGCACCTTGCTGCCTCCCTCACCTGGGGACTTGATTTCCTGCTTGATGACACTCCTCACTGGGGAAAGAGTTTGTTTCTGACTCCAGCAATGAGCATGACTCATGTGCTCGCCTCTCTCTCAGTGCCTGACCTCAATTTAAATCCTTTCCTGTCCAGCTAGATCCGGAAAGGGTACATTCTGGATCTCTGCTGAAACAAATCCCTGCACGCACAGTCGGTTATTCCTTGCACCGTGAGGTCTCCCAGCTGAGTGGAGCATCTCCGTACAGTACCGGGTCTGGGTCCCCATGATGAAACCAGCAACCACGGAGAGGAGAGCGGACTTGGCTCTTCATCGCCTTTGCCCACAGGCCACAAATGGATCCCTTCCCTGTCACGACGTGTCCTACTCCCTGAACTCTGTTAGCGCACATAGCCAGTTCAGATACAGAAATATCTGAACCATAAACTACATGAGATTCAAGGAACTTATAGGAAGGCAGTGGAACATTCCAGTGAAATGTGATCTCAGAGATTTAGTCCAGTCTCCTAATTTGCCATGGTGCTGTATTTTAGTCTAAAGTTAGGCTGCCTGAGTTTAAATCCCAGGTGAGTCCTCTTGGGAAATTTATTTAGCTTCTCTGAACCTTAGTTTCCTCATCTGTGAAATGGGAATGATAATAGTAACTACCTCATAAGGTTATTGCAAGGATTGAATAAGATAGTATGTCCAAACAGTTCTTTATACTTTTATCTACGATTCTCATGGCTAAAGAACGGGAAACAGAGTGAAAACTCACCAGAAATCATTCTGTTAATTGGAGACATGACTGTTAGAAATAAACTCCCATAGAGCAGAAATAATCTGTCCTGTTATTTCTCCACCTCAGTTTCAACATCTGAAAATTGAACATAAAAGCATTACTTACCTCGATCGATTGCTCTCATATCTAAGAAGTTAGTTGCTCAGTCATGTCCGACTCTTTGTAAAATCATGGACTGCAGCCCACCAGGCTCCTCTGTCCATCGGATTCTTCAGGCAAGGATACTGGGGGTTGGGGGTTTGCCATTCTCTTCTTTAGAGGATTTTCCTGACCCAGGGATCAAACCTGAGTCTCCTGCATCGTAGGCAGGTTCTTTACCGTCTGAGCCACCAGGGAAGCCTCTAATAAAGTATTCAACAAATATGAATTACTTAGGATGGTACTTAACACAAATCAATCACTTCAAATTTTATTACTAGCATTATTGTATTACTTTTGTTACTTTTTTATTATTTCAATTGCTATTTTAAGTTTTCCAGAGCTTTAGCATAGGGCTTGGAGTCTGGCAGGCTCCCAGTGAATTTGTAATGAGTGAAAAGATGAACCCGACAGAGAAGCCAGGTCTCCTGATCCCCAGTTCCAAGTCTTCCCTCCACATTGTATGGCCCTGTGCCTTCCCACATTGTGCTGCCCATGGCTAAGTTAGCTTCACTCAGGATTAAAATATTACTTAGCCACCATGGGCCTCCCAGGCACTTCCTCTGCTTCTATTCTCTAGCTCAAAACCAAACTTTTGCCTTTAAAATATAACCCCATTAGCTTCTGCTAGAAAGCTAAACTGGTGGCCATCTTCTTTACTCCTCACTTCCTGCCTTCTGGATCCTTCTTGAAAATCCCATTTGCTTTCCATTCTCTTTTGTGCATTTGGTTGGAGGCTATTGATTGTTTCTGATCAATAATTGTTAAAATCCTGTCTCCTCCTTCTGCTGTTTTTTTGACTCCCTCTAGCTGATCCCATCCAGGCTGCTTCATCTCTCCTTCAGGTCCATCTAGACCATTCTAGCTAGCTCTGACCAAGCTCCAGTTTTCTCAAACACTCACCTGAATCCTCACTGGCTTCAAGATTTCTCCCCATGGCTTCACTCACTGTCTTACTCCAAGCTCTCTCTCTCTGCACTTCCGTAAGCCTAAATATCACTTTCTCTCCAAATTCACAGTATGCCACATGCATGGAAAAAAAGGCAATTCCCATCTGGCTCTTGGAATGTTTCAGAGATTTTTCACTCAAAATATTTAAATGACTTAAAATCCTATTATTCACAGTCACTTTGGGTAGGGGGGAAATTTTACTATTTGGTTCTTTCATTCTTTCTTACCTTCTCCTCTTGGTATTCAAAGTATGTTCTGAGGACCAGCAACAGTGACGTCATCTGGGAGCTTGCAGAATCTTGACCCGACTCCAGAGCTACTGCGTCAGAATCTGCATTCCAGCAAGACCTTGGAACTCTTTTGGGTATAACTGAATCCCGTGGCTGTACACCTTAACTAAACATCATTGTGAATCAACTAAAAAAAAAAGAGTAGGCGAAAACAAGAAGCCGACCTTAGCTGAGTCACAAGCATGTTAGGTTTCTGAAGTGCCTCTCCGCCCAGGTCCCTCACACTTCACTCTGGATGAGACTCCCTGTGGTTCTTGAACTAAAAAAGGGGACCTGAAGGGGCTGTCTTAGCACACCTTGGCTGCTAGTTGAGTCAATTAATCCTGTATGTCTTGATTAATGAGGGAAACCACTGCAGCTTCCCTGAGATCTTTATCAAACACCTATGTTTGTGTGGGCTCAGCGTTCTGCTGAGTTCTCCTGTTTTCTGCGCGGTAGATGCACGCATACCTCATTTTACTGTGCTTTGCCGATACTGTGCTTCTTACAAATTGAAGTTTTGTGGCAACTCTGCATTGTCAGATGATGGTCAGCAATTTTAGTAATAAATATTGCTAATCAAGGTATACAGACTTTTTTAGACATAATACTATTGCATACTTAATCAACCACAGTTTAGTATAAACATAACTTTTATATGCCCTGGGGAAAAAAAAATGCATGACTCTCTTTATGGGATATTTGCTTTATTGTGGTGGTCTGGAACCGAACTGGCAATGTCTCAGAAGTATGCCTGTAATATGAAATAATCTGACAAACTCCTTACATTTTTTTCCCCTTGAAAGCCAGCCACAGAGCTTGGAGACATGAAGGAGTTTCTATTTCCAGATTTTTGAATTTGGCTGCCAGATTCCAGCTTCCCAGGATCCCTTTCTCCTGATATTTACACCTTTGTGTAATCCCCTTACCTTGAGTGTAGGTAAGACAAGCAAATTCCTTCTACTAGAATACAGCAAAAGTGATGAGATGTCCCCCTTTATAATCACAAAGCACATGGCGGGACTGTATTACGTTGTATAAGATTCCGTCTTGATATCAGACACAAATCCTCTCCTTGCTGACATAATGAATAACTGTGCATGCTGAGGAAGCCTAGGCAGCAAGGAACTGCTGGTAGACGTTAGGAACAGCAGCCGACGGCCAACAAAAAACAGCTGCAAGGAACGGAAGGCTGCCCAAACCACCGGAGCAGATCCTTCCTCAGCTGAGCCTCCAGGTGAGAACGCAGCCCTGGCTGACGTCTTGCAAGACCCTAAGCATAGAACCCAGCTGAGCCATGCTCAGGCTCCTGGTCTGAAGAAAGAGTGAGACAATAAATGTGTTTTAAGTGTATGTTAGTGATAATTGCTTTAATTAGTTTTCCAACCATAGATAACTAATACTCTTGTAATGACGACAAAGTTGGGCTGCAAGGAGGCAGTTCCATCAGCTGGCTGAGCAGAAAATGGCAACCACTGAGGGTGAGGGTGCCAGAACTGGTGTCAACTATACATGGTTTGTCATCTCCACAGTGGTTCTCATGGAACCAGTGAGGCCGGCGTGGCCAGTGTAGAGGTGGCAGTCCCCTTAGCTTCCTCACTGACTTGGCTCCCACGAGATGGCGTGGCCAGTATAGCAGTCCCCTTACCTCTCGGGGCTGTTCCATCCATCCTCCCACCGCCTCAGTTTCTCTGTCTCTCAGAGCAGTCAGAGCCAAGCTTTCCACTTGGGTGAATAGGGCCAAGGTGACAAGTCATGGACGGCGACGTTTAATTAGTACCCATAACCTGTTTAGAGGCCGGGATAAAAACTGCTATATAAGTGAAAACCATTTTATTCAATTAATTTTTTTCACGTGGCACGCATCATTTCTCTAAGCCTGTCAGATGCATTAGCTTTCTTCGGAAATCCGCTGATTCAGGCTCTCTCGGAAAACCAAACAAAAGGAGATACACAGAGACGTAAACACATTTCCCAACCAGCAAATAGGTGGAGTTTAGAGCAAAGGGGTTATCTTTCTTAACCCTGTGAAGGCCGCACAAGATGCCATCTCCCTCTGGCTGGGAATGCCTGACACTTGTGTGTGTGTGTGTGTGAAAGAAAGCTTGATCAATAATTCATCCCGGGATGCTTCCTCTTTCTTGGCACCCCCCTTGCCCATCCTTTCAAGAACACTTTAGTAACTGTGGTATGTATATTTAATACGTTCTGAGATAAAACTTGGTCACCTTGAAGGCACGTAGCTTTCAGGATCGAAGGTCAGAGGGTGAGGGACAGAGTGGCATCTGTCTTTAGCTCTGCCTCGATTCACCAGACTGGAAGGATGGATGCTGCGTGAGGTTCCTTGCTTCTAGGGCTGTGGAGAGATGACCTGGCTTGACAGTAAATACACTGGAATCTGCTTTTCAGGTGGACAAGGTTAAGTGACGGTGTAATGCCAGGCAAAAGGTTTTGTGATGGATGTTTTAGGCGGGCACATACGTGCTCCTCTCCAGTCTTTCGTGAGCATCTCCCTAGCTGATGAGGAAGACTGAGCAGGTCCCCGCCTCCTCCTTGCAATCCCCTAGAATGTTCTGCAATGAGGAGAGGAGACAACTTAAAATTCAAGATTTCCATAGATAGTTCTATGGCTGCCAAAGTTACCTTAGGACTTCAGGCTGGCATTTTACATCACGAGTAGAATTTTAATGATGTACAGACACATAGGCTGGTAGGTGTGGGGAAGGAGGTGTGGGGGACAGGGAGCCACTGACACACTCTGGCATATTCTCCCATGCCTGAGGCAGGTTCTCAGTTGCAGCCACCACGCACTTCCAGACTGGTCTCTGAGGGCAAAGCCAACTCCATGTTCTGACGGTGTTGACAACCACGCATTGCAGAATCCCCTTCCTCGTCATTGGACTTGGGGTTTCGACAGAGACGAAGCAAATATAAAGGCATCACAAAGCAGCACTCCTCACGGACCTCAGGCGGATTCCTGCCTGTGTCTCTGTTGGAGTCCTTTAGGCTGCGGTCACATCCTGAACACTCTGCGTGGCAAGGCTCTTGTAAGCTCCCCATTCTGTGTCTGTAAGGCAGAAGGGGACAGCAGGGAAAAGGGGAGAGAGCCTCTTGGGCTGAGGATGTCCTGTCCAAACTGTACAGTCGGTCAGCATAGTTGCTGCATTTGGTTCCCCAAAATAACACAGCTCAGATAAGAAGGAATGGCCCTGTGTCACGGAGTCGTTCCCTTTATATTTTTCGGATTAGAAAACTAAGCCTCATTTCCCCTGCCTTTACATGTTTCCCTCTATAATATAAGAATGTGTGCACTTTGAGTAGTTTTGCAAGTTTTCGCCAAGAGTAATCAGCAAGCAGGTCTCTATCGCGCACAAATCGCTTATTCCAAACTGGGTGAGGCGTTTGTAAAAGAGAAACACACGGTGCGGTCCATACCACGGAATCCAGTTCCCACACTGCAGGAGCTGGGAGTGTTGGGGAAACAGGACTCACACGAGGTGAATTGGGATGGGGAATGAGACAGAATGGAGATGAGTAAGATGTGGTATTTTCTCACTCTAGTTGCTTTAGTGGCTCCAGGAGGGAAAGAGGAAGTGAGCCAGCAGAGTTAGGGAAGCCTGTGGACCAGGGAGAACAGGAAGGTACACAAGGGTTGATCGCACCCTGCTCCCTGGAGTCAGGTCTCCAGGGGCCATTGTTTTCCTTTATTCTCCCTCCCCATTCTGTGTCTGCCGCTCTCATCCTCTGCTTCCAAACACACCTGCAGCTGTAGTTGCTAGTAATTTTGGGTCAGTCCCTGCCACTGTCTGGGCAGTTTGGTCCATCCATAAAAACAAGTAGACTGGCTGATCCTCCAGTTCTAACAGTCTGCAAGTCTCCAGAAAGCAGAACCAGGTCAAGCAAACTATGAGCAATCTGAGAACTCTGAAACGTCTGCTTCCCCTAAGCACTGGCTGGATCCCCTCCCCTCCGTATCCTCTCCACCTTCCTCCCCACCTTCCTCCTCCTCCTCCTCTCTCTCTGAGTGGTGAGCACTGGTGACTTAAAGCTTGACTGGACTTTGAAATGTGGGGAGAGGCGTGGTGGGTCCAGGGATATTGAAAAACAAAAAACAAAAACTCCAGAACAAGAATCACGCCGTCCCTCCCTGAGTTTGTCTCTGTCAGTAACTAGCTCTGTGACTCTGGGCAAGTTACTTCATGACACCTCTGGACTCTGTTTCTCCTGGGGTCCAGATGGCCCTGAGTTCTCCAGGCTTCAGAGGTTACCCAGCCTCCCCTTATTCACAATCAGCCTCCTTTTCCACCCAACTAAGAACAGCAAGCCTTCGGCCAGGTTCCCCTGCCCACTGCTTTGAAGGGGGATCATCCAAGGAATGGCTGCGTGTTCCACAGACACATCCTGCGTGACCCACATCATTCCCTCGCTGGTCTTGCACTGCATCTCTGCTATGCTGATACTCCTTACCAGCTTGCAATTGTTTGGCGTTCCCAGACTGCTCTCTTTCAGGCTGACACACTGAACAAAAGTGAGGTTTGCGGGTAGCAGAAGGAAATTATAACTGAGAATAGAAAGGTTTAAAGCAGAGCGACTAAGCAGCTTGGCTTCTATTGTTTACAGCATAGGCCTCTCACTCTCCCTGCCTCTTCTGTCTCTCTGTCCCTCTCTGTCTCTCTCTGTCTCTTTCTGTCTCTCTCTGTCTCTCTGTTTTCCATCACCTCACCAAAGCCAGGGGCCGGCCCACCACACAAGTGCCTTCGTCCATATTCTACATTGAGATCCCATCCCCTCAGGCTTCTCGGAGGCCTCAAGGGAAAATAAACAAGAAATTAATTTCCCCATCCTCTCCACAACACCTCAGGAAACATAATAGTAATTTCCAGAAGCATGAATCTGCCTACAGTGAAGGCAGAACTTGACATGATTTGCAGAACAGATGAAGTTTTCCTCATTCCAAGCATCTCCACTGGCTTCCTCTCTTTGTAAGCAAGAGTTTAGTGCCCACTTCCTACCATCAAGGAGAGCTCAGCCCCCAAGTGCAGTACGCCAATATCTAACGTTTGTGTAATGCGAACAGTCTCTTACAGCTTTGGAACATGAATTTCCCCTGCTCCTAGTCATCAGCGACTCATAAATATCGGGGTCCTTTCACAGAGCACGCTCTCACTTGGTGGCTCCACATCACCCTCCGGGGATCTTTCCAGCTACGACAGCCTATAACCTCCTGGCTTCTGTGAGGGTCTCTCTTTGGAAGAGTCTCCCTTTTGGTCTGTTACTGGGGGAGCTTCTTTTCCTGCGGCGCGGAGACGATTGACAGAGGATGCTTACTTGTGAGGCACTACTAGCCACGTGCCCAGGATCAGCCTACATGAGATGGAAATGTCCAGGAGGTCCCCGGTGACCACCCATACCTGGTTATGGTGGTGGGGTGGTAGTACAGAGGCCTTGAAACTGCTCTTCCCCGTCACTTTCCCTGTGCTCATTTTCTTTACATCTTCACCTATTCTGGGAGCAGTCAATCTTAGCCTGTATTTGCAGCCCCAGCAGGAAGCCCATTTCCATTGAAGAGAGGACTCCTTTAATAAATCTAGCTCATTTGTGCAAGAGTAGTGCAGCCATTGATTAGAGGGCTGATTGGAGCTGTGACTTTCCTTAGGAAGAAAATTAAGAAAACAGATTAAAGGCAAATGATGGGCAGCTTTGTCTTCTTGGGAAGCGTGGGGAGGGGGTGATCTTCCTTATATACCGTCTCACCTATGCTGACTCAGGTTTCACATATTTTGAGATGGATTAACTCCTTCAGAGTAACTGCACACGGCAAGGAATCACGGAATCTCAGAGCTGAAGTGGATGTTGACCATTATCTGCTTCGTTCCTTTGTTTTGTAGAGCTTGTCACCAGAGACCAGATGGAGTGCAGGGAGTGAGTGGCGTTGGGTAAGGGCAGTCCTCCGAGCTGGGGGTGGCACTCCAACATGTCTCCATTCTCACTTCCTTCCTGAAACCGCCCCTGGGTTCTGCCGTCTTCGTGGTCCTCACTCAGCCACAGGCTGGTTCATCCTCTCTTTGGCTCACGTGGTGAGAGTGCCTTTATTTTTCAGAGCATTTTGTAGACACTCAGGAGCCTCAAGACGCCTCTAGGGTTGCTCTGCAGTTGTAGTTGGTTCATAGCAGATTTAACTCTAAGGTGATGAGATAAATGAAAAGTAAATGTTAGATGTCTAGTCACACGGCTTTGTGAGCTTTTAGGATGGAAAGGGGCTTCGTGCATTTGACTTGGTATCACCCGAGTCTCCCAGATTTTGGCACTTCTAGGTGCTCCAAGGACATTTGTCAGCTTGCAGACTAAATGAATGAACTGTGTAGATGTGAGCTTGGCCATTAAACGTTGTGTTATCAGGAGCTTTACAATGATGGTAATTATTCTTGCTCCCAGTATAATGACTTTTAAGTTCCATTATAAGAACTGCCTTCAGATTTAATTTACTAATCACTCCACATATTTTATATTAAAAAAAACTGCTTTAAAATTTACATTTGGATTTTATGGCCTAAGGAATACTTTTACATATACCATTATCTTTTAGTTCTCTTAAAAAATCCTGTGAAGGAATTATTATCCCTCCTGTTTTATAGATGAAGACACTGAGTCTGAGCGAGGTTATGGACTTGCCTAAAGCTACAGGACTGGTAGATGTCTGAGCAGAGCACAATCCAGGCCTTCTGACGTGGAATCCTGAGCCCTTTTTTCTATACTGCCCTGCCTCCTCACACTCAAACCTAATGTCCCAGGCTTGTGTCCCAGCTGTTTTCTTCAGAGCTAAGAAAGACGTCTGGTTATAACTGAAGATCAAATCAATTCACACTTAGAGAATGAAGAGTGGCTACTGTCAAAGCTATCCTGAATTTGCTAGAGCCCCTGATATCATTCTGAGGAATGAGTTAGTTCTGAAAAGCTTCTTTTGCATAACGGCAGCTCTGTCGTTATCAAAGTGTATCTTCCCAACCACGTGTATTATTTTTCATTGGTGTACATATATAAGAGAGAGGGTATGTGTGTTCTCTTTGGTTAGTCTGCAGAATCTGAGGAGCAGAGAATAAGGACTTTGCTAATTACCAGATTTCAGACCTTTATATTCTATTAGCCCATTTAATCCTCACATCATTGCAAATAAGTCAACTGAGATTCAGGGGTCTATGAGAGAACCCAGATCTCCCAACTCCCAGTCCACACAGCTCTTTCTTCTGTGATGTACCTCATGTAGAACCTTTGTCTTTATTCCCATCAGAGAGTCAGTGGGAAAACAGAAGGAAGGCAGAAATTCTAAATGCATCTCCCTGGTAGGCCTGGAGGTAAACAGTGTTCCCTGGTTTGGCTGGGGTGCCTGAGTCCTATTTGTCTTCTGCTAATGATACTAAGGGTGGCACAGAGCCTGTGTGTATGAGGGAGACAGGAGTAAGAGGGAACAAGTTACCCTGATTCTGTTTATATTGGATACAAGCTTCTATGCTTGAGAGTAATCTGTATCTCAGCTCTATTTACTTTGCAAATAGAATAAAAGCCTCCTTGCATGTGCATCATTGAGATGGGAACCAGTGAGGGAGGAAAAGGCTTGGGGAAGTAGTGGGTGGAGAGTATTTTCATACAGGCAGAAAGGTCCATGAGTCTTGGATTCTAGCCCCACTTCTGTCACTATTTATGTGTGACCTTGTGCAGACCACTTTCCCTCTCTGGGCTAGTTTCACAGTCTGTAAAATTTTAAACTAGAACCAGGACTCTCATATTGGCAGCCAGTTGGCAGAATTGAGCCTAAGGAATTTTTTTTTAAGCAGTGTTTTTAAAAAATCAGGACCTTCCTGGTGGCCCAGTGCTTAAAACTGCATTATTCAGTTCAGGGGACATGCATTCAATCCCTGGTTGGGGAACTGAGATCCCACATGTTGTGCAGCATGGACAATAAATAAATAAAGAGTGTTTTTTAAAAATAAGTGTAGGCCTCTTTCATATTCCCCAGTTCACAGGCCATACTATCCTTGCTAGATGTTACTTGCCCTTTTATACAGGCATTTGAGATGGACAGTTGGACTAGTTCCTTATAGAAGGCTCTGATGTTACTTGGGAGAGATTGAAGGGAAAGATTGAAGGCGGGAGGAGAAGGGGATGACAGAGGATGAAGTGGTTGGATGGCATCACCGACTCGATGGACATGAGTTTGAGTAGGCTCAGGGAGTTGGTGATGGACAGGGAGGCCTGGCGTGCTGCCGTCCATGGGGTTGCAAAGAGCTAGACGTGACTGAGTGACTAAACTGGCCTGAGTGTTACTTGACTCTATCCATATACTCAGCTTGTTCGTAACAGAATCTCTTTTTCCTCTTTAAATTTTTTAAAAATTTAGTTTCTATTTTATATTGGGTTATAGTTGATTTTGGAGAAGGGATAGGCTACCCACTCCAGTATTCTTGGGCTTCTCTGGTGGCTCAGATGGTAACGAATTCACCTACAATTTGGGAGACCTGGGTTCAATCCCTGGGTTGAGAAGATCCCCTAGAGGAGGGCATGGCAACCCACTCCAGTCTTCTTGCCTGGAGAATCCCCATGCACAGAGTCCCTTACAGTCCCTGGGGTCGCAAAGAGTCAGACACAACTGAGCGACTAAGAACAGCACAGCGCATCATTGATTTACGATGCTGTGTTAGTTTCAGGTGTACAGCAAAGTGATTGAATTATACATATATTTATTCTTTTGTGGACTCTTTTCCCTTACAGGATATTTCAAAGTACTGAATAGAGTTTTCTGTGCTATAAGTAAGTCCTTGTTGATTGTATTATTGCTGTTTAGGTGCTAAGTCGTGTCTGACTCTTTTGCACCCATGGACTGTAGCCCACCATGCTCCGCTGTCCATGGGACTTCCCAGCAAGAATATTGGAGTGGGTTGTCATTTCCTTCTCCAGGGAATTTTCCCAATCCAAGGATCGAATTCATCTCCTATATCGGCAGGTAGATTCTTTGCTACTGAGCCACCAGGGAAGCCCTTGTTGATTATCTATTTTATATATAGCCATGTGTATATGTTAATTTCATAACAGAATCGTGATGAATGTAAATGTGAGAAGTAGCATAGTGTCCTAGCTAAGTGTTTGGGCTCCACAGCCAGTCCTCCTGCCTTTGAATCTCTGCTGTGCCACTTGCCAGTACATCACTTATCTGCTCTGTTGCCTCCATTCCTTCATATGCATAATGGACACAATCCTGTGAAGAATAAATAAACCAGTCTCTCTAAAGTGCCCAGAATACTGCCAGACACATCCTAAACGGTCAGTGGTAGTTAGCCATCACTCTGATTATTATTAGGCCTTTTTATGAAATATGTACACAATCTTGAGTGGCAAATCATCTTCAAATGTTTGGCTAAAATTTCCAGGATAAGACTGAGTGCCTGATATTATGAAATGTGTGTTACTAAAAACACAAGGGTCAGACACAGAGGACCATTTCCAAAAGGCTCTCCAAGCCAGTCATGTAAATAAATATGAAACCAATTGGTTTCCAAGGTTCTTTTTATCTACAAACTTTCATTTGCCCATAACTCACTCAAACCCTGAGATGCTGGGAAAGGCTGAGTCTATGGCACTTTCCTGGGTCTGCTGGCTGACTTCCTGAGTGCCTGGTTCTTATTTCCATGAAGATCTGGGGCCCCTGTTTCTTCTGGTCCTGGGATGTGGGTCTTGGCTCTGTGGCTGGCCTGGCCTAGGCTAAATGGTTCTGAGAATTCTGGTGTCATGTTCACTGGAAAAGCAGGGGAGGGAGAAGACTTACAGAGAAAACTCATCAAACGTAGCAAGTAGCTTCCCATCCATTTTTCATGTGGCATGAAATAAAAGTAGATCAGATTAGGAAATGAAGGCGAAAATGATGTGTGTGAACCCTCTCTGTGAGTCAGTGTGGCCCTCTTGGGGCTTCAATAATAAGCATGCCTTCTCGAGTACTTTGTTGATCATCAATTCTAAACTTCGGGCATGTTTATAACCCTGTTAATATGGCCAGACCCTGTAATGTGTGCAGAACTAGATGACCGAGCCACAGTTCTGGGAATACTTGCATAAAGGCCAAAGCCGAGCCAACACTGGCCTTTTTTGAAAGCAGGAAAGGAGCAAGGGTGCGTGTGTGAACTGGCATTTGTAAAAATTCTCCCTTGAAAACCCTTGGTCTCAAACAGAGGGGGCTGACGTAGACAGTCCTGGGAACAATGACAGGCAAGCAATTAGCCTCCCAGAGAAGGATCGAAGTTCTTAAGAAAAGGCAAAGAGAAAAGGGAGGAAAGGAAGGAAGGAAGGTGAGCACTCCCGGGTAGCTGACTGGAACTTTCTGCAGAAATGGCCGGCCGTGGACTGCGCTGCCGCCTCTGTGCGCGTTTTCCCTGGGAAAGGCCAGGGCCTGACCTCCGCTTTCCTGGAGCCCAGCGCTCAATGAAGCACTCAGAAGGATGCCTTGCTCTCCAGGAGTCTGTGTCTCCTGGGTTTTCCGAGCTTGGGAAGCTGGTGTCACCCCTCCTCGATTCACTTCGCTGAGTGTCTTGCGCTTTGCAATCCATAAGTGATCGATAATGCGTGTGCTTGAGGGTGGAAGTGGCTTTCCAGCTCCTTGCCTCCTGTTTCCTTCTAGAAGAACTTCTGCTTCCCATGGGGGAGCTGGCGGTATTTTGGATGGGACCACTGCCCGGCGCATGGGGGGTGGTTTAGC
Source organism: Antilocapra americana (assembly GCA_007570785.1). Taxonomy (NCBI): domain Eukaryota; kingdom Metazoa; phylum Chordata; class Mammalia; order Artiodactyla; family Antilocapridae; genus Antilocapra; species Antilocapra americana. The sequence goes on from ML663555.1 coordinate 5,504,988, forward strand.
CCTTACTCCTGCCTGCTGAGAACCTGCAAATCCCTTCACATTTTCTAAAGCCTCCCACCTTCCTGGGGCATTTAGTGATGATTGAAAAGAAAGCCCCAGATAGAGGTTAACACTTTTCTACCCCGCCTTCTCTCCTCTCCAGGGTGGGGAAGAGTGACTTCTTCCATTAGAGAATCTAAGTGGGAGAAACAGAGCCCCACCTCTTGCTTGCTCACTAGCTCTCCAGCCTGGCCTGTCTAATGCATTCCTGTCTCCTCTCTCCTGAGCAGGAAACCTCATGGGAGGCCAGAGGTTGTCCAGCATGGTCTCTTACAGGGTCAGTAAGTGGTGAAGTTCAGGGATGAAGTGCTAGCAGACCTTTTGGGAAAGGTTTTGTTTTCTTGCCACTTAGCAAAGAGGAAGGTGATGTTATGTTTTCCATCTGTTTATTCTTTCTTCTATACAGAGGGAGAGTAAGGAGTGTTGCTTCCCAAGCACCTCAAAACGCCATAAATGTACATGGGGTGTTGCTCAGTGTCTTCTTTCCTGTTCTCTGCCTGAGTCTGTTGCTGATCACCTGGCTCGTAGGAGGATGGCCAGAGCAACACCTGTTCGTGGAGAAGGAGCAGCTCCCTCTCCTTGTCCTTGCTGCGCTTGAGGAGGGAGTTGTTAAGAGAGGTGTCAGGACAGTTTAGTGTTGGGTACAGGGAGCTTGGCCTCAATCCCATGCAGACTTGAGACCTCTGCTTCTCCCTGTGGACTCTCCCTGACTCCGGGAACAGGAGCAGCTGGGGCTGAGTCAGGTCAAAGCCTCATTTCCTCAATCTGAAGGTGAATGCAAGAGTGGGCTCTTCACAGACCTGGGAAAGTGAGGAAAGCCAGCCTCCTCCTGAGTCCTCGGTAGGTTGTTGCCAGCCTGGATGGAACAAGGTCCCATCATTCCACTCACGGGGCATGTAACTGGGTGGGATGGGGTGGCCTCAGTGGGGCTGGAGAGCTATTGAGTGTTGCCTAGGCAATAGCTCCAGAAGAGCTTGGTCCAGCCAGAGGCAGGAAACCAATGCCACTGGGGGTGTTCCCTAGCGTGTGAGTGCTAAGTCACTTCAGTCCTGTCTGACTCTTTGTGACCCTATGGACCACCGCCTGCCAGGCTCCTCAGTCCTTAGGACTCTCCAGGCAAGAATACTGGAGTGGGTTACCATACCCTTCTCTCCAGGACCTTTCCGACCAAAAGATTGAACCTGCATCTCTTATATCTCTTGTTTTGGCAGAAGGGTTCTTTTTACCATTAATGCCACCTGGGAAACCCTTGATCTCAACAGAGCTGGGAAAAAATTATCTGGCAGAGCCTTAAATGGGGATACTTGTTCAAACAATTTTTTCCTAGCTTTGTTGAGCTATAATTGACATATAAAATGCTCAAGTTCAAGGTGTGCAAAGTGTTGATTAGATACGCTTATATATTGCGATATAATTACCACGGTGGTGTTAGCTAATACCTCCATCACATCATGTAATTATCATCTCTTTCTTGCAGTGAGAACATTTAAGATCTCCTCTCCTAGCAACTTTCAAGGCTACAGTACACTATTGTTATCTATAACCACAGTGCTGTGCACTAGATCTCCAGAATTTATTCATCTTCTAACTGAAAGTTTGTACTCTGTGACCAATGTTTCCCTTTTTCCCTACTCCTCTGGGTCTTGGTAACCACCATTCTATTTCATGCTTCCATAAATTCAACTTTCCTCCATTCAGAGTGTGAGAACATACAGTATTTGTCTTTCTCTGTCTGGCTTATTTCACTTAGCATAATGTCTTCAAGGTTCATCTGTGTTGTTGCAAATGGCAGGATATACTTCTTTCTCATGGCTGAATAATATTCCATTGTATATGTTTGTTTGTGTGCGCTCAGTCACTCAGGCGTGTTGGACTCTTTCCAACCCCATGGATTATAGCCCATTAGGCTTCTCTGTCCATGGGATTTCCCAGGCAAGAATACTGAAGTGGGTTACCATTTCCTTCTCCAGCAGATCTTCCAGGCTCAGGGATCAAACCTGGGTCTCCCACATTGCAGGCAGATTCTTTTACTGTCTGAGCCACCAGGGAAGCCATTGTACATATACATCTCAATTTTGGAGGAGTGCTCTTGGAGTAAGGAGAGTGAGAACAGGATGGGACAGAGGAAAGGTTAAGGAGAACGTATTTTCTGGACACTTGCTTTGGTTCTCATCATCATGGAAGCTTTGAAGCACAAATTGCATATAAGACATGATCCTCCTGAGCAAGGCTCTGGAGGTGGTGGGATATGATAGTTATGGCTTAACCAAGGGCACTTCTGCAGAGAAGGGAACTGTGAGCTGATACCTAGCCAGTGCACAGCAACTAGGACACATATACCTACAGGTAAAACATCTGGGTGAATGAAAATTGTACCTACTTTCTGGGGGTCGTATGACTATTAACAGTTGTGACTTAGCCCAGAGCAAGTCTTTACATCAGGCAGTCCCAGGAAGAGGGACTGTAAACTAGATATCGTTATGTCTCTTATCAAGAGTGGCCAGGCATTCATTCCTAGGCAACACATACACATCAGTGCTTTCTATATCTCTGTAAAACTGTATCTCTAAAAACCTCTCTCTCACACTTGTCATTCAGACACTGCACTTACCCTGAAGCTCAAATCATGACACCTACAAGTAAATCTGATGGTCTTGTTTGTAAATTAAATCTCACAGATTTTTACCCGAGAGAGATGGCTGATGACTCCCAAGAGAAGAATCTTAAAATCTAGCCTGGAGAATGCAGATTCCACAAGGTAGATCTTCCCTAGAACTCTCACTAATACGAGCAGACTATTCTTTTGTGTAAACATAACCAACACAGATGCCATGTTTAAATTGTATGCGAAACCCGATTAATTGTGTCTGCTGTGCTAGATCCTGGAGAAGGCAATGGAACCCCACTCCAGTCCTCTTGCCTGGAAACTCCTATGGACGGGGGAGCCTAGTGGGCTGCAGTCCATGGGGTCACTGAGAGTCGGACACGACTGAGCGACTTCCCTTTCCCTTTTCACTTTCATGCACTGGAGGAGGCAATGGCAGCCCACTCCAGTGTTCTTGCCTGGAGAGTCCCAGGGATGGGGAGCCTGGTGGGCTGCAGTCTGTGGGGTCACACAGGGTCAGACACTACTGAGTGACTCAGCAGCAGCAGCAGTGCTGGATCCATGATCTTTCATAGGTCTCCTCTGGGCATGCGACCCCATCAGACCCACTGATTGAGCCAGGTCTCCTGTGACCAGTACTATCTTCTATAAGGATCACGTTGCGGTTATCTTTCTCTACGCCTCTTTTACTTTTAGAGGTAAGTCAGAGGTCATGCTTGAAGAAGGCAATGGCTACCCACTCTAGTATTCTTGCCTGGAAAATCCCATGGACACAGGATCCTGGCGGACGATAGTCCATGGGGTTGTAAAGAGTCAGACACAACTGAGCAACTCACACACACACACACACACACACACACACACACACACACACACACAC
>ML663555.1:5508521-5570119 GCA_007570785.1 Antilocapra americana
ACACACACACACACACACACACACACACACACACACACACACACACAAGGGTAATGGTATTTTTTGGTCCAGACTAAATGGAAACTTGAAGGTCACTCTTCGTTTTGTCAAATAGTGTATTCACCACCTCACTTGGCTCCCTTCTCTCTTTCAGTGGATTAGGGCTCTCTGAGCCCTTTCCCTGTTTCCATTCTACCTCTACCTTCAGTAGCCATTTTGCCCTCCCATCCATTAGCTGCCTTTTACAAGATTTCCACTTATCCTATCAAAGCTGCTCTGTCTTCTGTCCCATTCCCTTAGGGTCTTACTTTCTGTTAACATGATAATATGTGGCATGGTACTTGCATTTGTTCAGCAGAAAAGAATTTGCATGCAATTCAGGAGATGCAGGAGACACAGGTCTGATCCCTGGGTCAGGAAGTTCCCCTGGAGAAGGAAATAGTGACCCACTTTAGCATTCTTGCCTGGAAAACCCCAAAGACAGAGGAGCCTGGCGGTTATTGGTCTGTGGGGTCACAGAGAGTTGGACACCACTGAAGTGACTCAGCACACATGCACGCACATTTGCACAAGACCAGTTCCCAAATAAAACGCTCCCTTAGTCCCATGCTCAGGACTCTTGCCTTTGTTCACATGCTGTGAAATGTGGCTGCGGACAAGAGATAGGCAAGTGATGCGCTTTACAAATGTAAATCAAATAAACATACATATAAACATAAATTTATATTGCTCAAGAAAGGAAAGAGGAAAACAAGACCACTTTTTTGGTGACGGGTGGGAGAGGAAACTATAGCACCCAGGGTCTGGATGGAGGAGTCTGAAGGGGAAACCCACACACGAACAATGAAGAACAGGAGACTCAGAAACAAAATGAAGGAACGTTTACTAGACAAACCAGAAAGGTTTGGGGTTATGGATATCATGCAGATAAAGGAAAAAGCATGACTTAGGAATTAAAAAAAATAGGCATGATATATTCAGTTTACTACACAGTAGCTAATGTGATCTTGGACTACTTACTTAACTTCTCTGTGTCTCTGTGTGCTATCCTGTATATTAAAGGGATCATGATACTCGTGTCATGGGTTGTTAGGCAGTTGGCTCAGATGACGCATGGGAAACCCTTAGAAGAATGACTGACGCACAGAAGGGACTAACTAAATGCTGCTTTTCTCCCTCCCTTAGTTAAGTTCAAGAGTCACAGTGACCTTAGCTTTTTCTTTCTTTTTACAAAAAGGAGTTACAGATCTAGTAAAAGTCATGCTGGATGTCAGAACCAGAGAGAAGACTCATCCATCCGTAGAACTAGAGTGCCGAGGGAAAACTAGCTTCTGCCTGAGATTGGAGTCGTCTGGGGGGACTACCATAAAGGTGTCGCTCCTGCTTGCAGTCTTAGCCTCTGGCCCACCAGGAAAGTCACTTCCTTCCTTTTAGATACCCATTTAAAGCTCACTTTTCACAGCTTCTAACAAGTAATGGGACATTTTTAGTTTCACGACCTCTCTCCCTGCCGTTGGGATGGATCATCAATAAAGCAAAATCTTTTGGGCAACAAAGTCAAAAGGAGAGAAAATTTTTAGAGGTAATCATTAGGTTGAAAAATCTAGTCCCTGAAACAGAAAAGAATATATTTCTGAGTATTAGTGCTCACTATCCAGAAAAAGGGCTTCCCAGGTGGTTCAGTGGTAAAGAATTCACCTGCAATGCAAGAGACGTATGCAGGTTCAATTCCTGGGTTAGGAAGATCCCTTGGAAGAACTTCAGTATTCTTGCCTGGAAAATCCTATGGGCAGAGGATCCTGGCAGGCTACAGTCCGGGGGGTCACAAAGAGTTGGACACTACTTAGTGACTAAACAAGCAATCTGAGAAAAGAGCTTAGGTGGATTAACAGGGAAGCAGAGAGGAGCTAAGGTCAAATGAGAGTTACCTGACAAAGCTGGTGCCTGCAGCTGAGAAAGACAGTGAACTCCAGAGATTAGGCATATGAATGTTGGAATTAAACCAAGATTGTTTCAGATCTCCATTTGGCAATTAGCTGATGTTATGGGTTCATTCCTAATCTATGTCTCAGTTTGCCCATCTGCAAAATGGGGACAGTTGATGTTCCTATCCTGTAAGACTGTTGCGAAGGATAAATGAGATAATATGCATGCACTCACATATTGCATAGCACACTCCAAATGATAAAATATTATTTGCAATGTTCTTGGCATTGATGACCCTGTGTAACTCCTTCCTTGGCTGCAGCATCTGGCCATAGAATGATTTATTCATCACAACTGCTGGCTAAATGTAGGGCCTGCTGTCGAATCATTAAAAAGAAAGAGCTCTAGGCTTGCGGGTGTGGACTGGCAATGGAGATTGGAAAACATGGGTCTTAGAAAGGTAGATGAGTCATGAGTTCCACTTTGGACAGCCAATGTCTATCTATTCATCTATTTATGCTCTGATTCAACAAATGTTATTGCATCCATATTTGTATGAGGTGCTGGGGATGCAGCCCTTAAGAAAGCTGTGATCCTGACAGAGAAAGAAAAAGTGAAATTTTGATAGGACCATGAAGGAAAAATCAAGGTGATGTTAGAATTAAAGATGAGGAAAATCTGTCTTCGGGGAGACAGAAACAGACCTGAAGGAAAAACAGGAGTTAGGCAGGCGAAGTCTGAGGGAAGAGCAAACATTATATCAGGGACTCAGAGGCAGGAAAGACCCTAGTAGGACTGGAGGGAATTAGGACCAACTTGCATGGAGCAGAGAGAAGGAGGGAGGGAGATGTATGAAAATACAGCTGGTGAGGTAGGCATGGCCTGATCCTACTGGTCCCGCAGACAATGTCATTGATTTTAGATTAAGAGCCCCAAGAAGCTAATGAAAGGTTTACAGGAAAAAATAATGCTTTCTTTAATTTTATTCAGCCAATATTTTGGGTGTAGTTGCAGGAAATTCAGCCAGCTAAGATGTTGTAGAAAGGACAGAGGGCAAGGTCTTTACCATTGTTTCCCACTGACGCCAGGCCCTGGACATCATGGGCAGTGTGGTCAATGAGATAGTGAGTGGGAGATTCTTATCCTCAGAAATAGATGTGGATGGTCCCCTATGACAGGTGTAGGGCTCAGACAAAGATCAGGGAGCAGGTAGAACTTGATCTGAGTTGGGTTGTCCTCATGTCTCTATACACATGGTCTAAAATGATCCAGAGAGTATTTTGAATCCATGCAGAAAATGCATCAACAGGATAGCCAGCAATTGTTAAAAATCTCCCTCTATATCCATAATTTGATCTTGAATGACCATCCATGGTAAGAGGCATATTATTTGATAACAGATTTAAAAATCACTTTTATTCAACCTGTTGACCAGTTGTAATAACAATCCTAATGTTTTGGAATGGTTACTATATCCCAGGCATTGTAGGAACTGCTTTACACACATGATTTGATTTAAACTTCACAGCAATCTTGCAAATTAATTGTTACTAAGCCCTCTCATAGATGAGAAGACTAAGGACTAAATTAAGAAGAAATAGCTCATAAATGGTAGACCTGGACTTAAACTCAGGTTTACCTGAGTTCCATTTTCATTTCATGAGTAGCTAAAAAAAAAAATAAGTAAATAAAACTCGATGGAGCAAAATATCCTAACATTGATTACCTCATTTTACCCTAATATTGATTGCCTCATTCTGCTGTAATGCTTCCCAGATAAAGAAGAGGAGACCAAGAAGTTAAGGAACTTAGAAGAAATGGAAATGAACTTAGGCCACATTAAAAAGAACCAAGAGAGACAGGTGAAATTAATTTTATTTTTATATTTTATTTGACAACAATATTTTTATTGTATAATTTCAATGTAGAAACAATGTAATAATTATCAACACAATATTTTACATTCATTTTTCATACTTATTCATTGTCCATTTGTATACTTACAACACATAAAACAGTTGTTACATTTCAAGAGCTTGGCACATGATAGCCCCTTTGTAAGTTCTCTCTTGTTCCTAACTTTCAGTCACAATATAGAAGATATCTACTTCAAAATCTCCACATTAAATTCAGGAGGCTATTTCCAGTTTGCTTTGTTATGCATTACATAGTCAAGGGGAGCTAATTTTCTTATCTTATTGCATTCCATAGATCATAGTTCAGAGAATTTTCCTTTTCTGAGTTACGGACAGAGGAGACCATAAGGCATCCTGAATGGCAGGTGACTCAAGCCTTGCTTCCTCATGCACATCAAGAGTTGATGGCACATTTACCAATGAGGGCAGGTGAGCAATGAGGTCTGTGCGTTCAAGAGGAGAGTTCATTGGTTTTATGGATCTTACTGTCAGAACGATTGGAAAGAGGCAGCTCATTTTTTGGAGAGGGAGATCTGGTTCCAAGTGGAAGATAGAATGAATAGTTAATGTCACTTTTATTAGATGATTGGCTTGTTTTTAACTTTTAAAATTATAGCCAAAAATCAAGACAGGAGCTGGCTTAGATTAGAAGCTGAGGTTGAAAATGTTGCTTTGGTCTTTCTGCCCAAATTTCTCTGGGCAGGACTGCTCGGAACCCTGCATTCCCTCATTCTTCTTTAATTTCCCTCCTTTTGGAACCACCTCCCCTTTATTTGCGAGCTGATTTTATGATGGGGCAGAAATGTCAATCAATCGTTTGGCCATCAGTAGGAGAGCATCCCCAATCTACATTAGTCGGCTGGGCTGGTTTCCAAAGCATCATCTCCTACACATGAATTATTACTGAAACATTACTGCTGTCAGCACATTCCATGCTATACAACTTCCTATTATTATTTTTTTGGCGGACAACATTGAAATTTTGAACAGTTCAATCTTGCTTAAGTAATGTGAATTTGGAGGCTCTAGAAACAACTTTTGCTCATCGGTGAGAACCCACCCACAAGAGTAGGTGGGCTTAAATGCAGGCTGGGAATGGGGTCTCATACAAATGGAAACCTAGAGACAGCTTTGATTTGTTTTCCCTTTTCTGATTTCATCCACTTCCCATCACTTCTTCTCTTTCCCTTCACTGTCAATGGCAAAATGAGGCTTCTTGTCTCCTGAGGTTTGGGGAACGGAATAGAAGTGGAAGGAGCTGTGGATAAATCAGCTTGACATCAGCAGGGTCATGTAGCGTAGCTCAGGTGAACTACGCTAGCTCACTGAAGAACTCGTGGGTCCAGGACCACTGAGCGCAGCCAGCTGTCTCTGTGATTCATCTGGACTCTACGTTATCATGGGGGTAATAGATCGAGCTTGGAAACTCACAAACAGAATGAGATGGTTTTTGTCTCTTTTAAAACTCGGACAAAATGGATCATTTATCATATGGAGTTTGTGTGTGTGTGTGTGTGTGTGTGTGTGTGTGTGTGTGTGTGTGTGTGCATGCATACGTCCATGCATGTATGTGTGTGTTTAATAGAGACTTTGGGGAGCATAGGGCCACATTTGAAATTCAATTGCTAATATTGGGTAGGGGAAGTCTGTTAAATCAGGTCATCAGCCAAAGTCCAGTTATACCTGACCAGGGAGACCAGGGTTGGCTGGTGGCCAAGTTGCAGTTATATGGAAAAGAACTAATATGCCAAAGGTACCAAAAAAGAGAGAGAAAGAGAAAATTTCAAATCCTAGGCCAAACATCAGAAACCAGTGGAGGTACGAAAGCTCAGAAGTGGAACCAGGAAGCAAAAGCGGGGATGTGATGAGTGTGGTGTCGGGAATGAGGACTTTGGTTGCTGAGGCAATCCTTGGCCTTGATACCGGGTTCTTCATGTTATTCCTGTGTGGGCAGGAGCTAGGGTTAGCTAGTTTAGGACACAGGAAAATGCAGTGAGTGTAACCGCCTCAGGCAAACCGAGGAGGTGGGAAGAGAAAAGACTGCTGAGGCTGGCATTTGCTTCCCTTTGCATTCTGCTGAGGCGTGTAACACTAGACACAGCTCTGGACACTGTGGCCCGTCCCCCTGATTTCTCTCTCTGGAATCTCACATGTATAGTTTTTTTTTGTTGTTGTTGTTTTGTTTTTTTATCATGGGTGTGCTTAGAGGAAATGTTTGGGTTATAGAAACACTTTCTCATAGGGTCCTGTGATCTCACAGCATACATCTTGTTTAAGTGTCTCGATCCCTGTTCCTCCCTAAGTGAAGGGTCTCACTTTTGACTGTAGGTCAACTCCATTCCTTGTAGGTAGGACCCATGCAAGAATCCTTCACCTTGCATTGAATTGGGAGAAGCATCAATCCACTTTGTGAGACTTTGAATTAAGCAATTTAGCTACATAGACTGGTTTTCCATGAGTTCTATCTTTCTCCTAGGTGGACCATGAATCTCATGACCTATTGCTGGGGACTTAAGAAAGCCTTAAAATTATGAAGCTTCTCACTGTTTTCCAAGGTAGGGTTGGTCCACAGGGTGCTCTGCTAAAGTCTTGGACTTTTCTAAAACCAGTCACCTCTGGGGCTGTCCTCAGGGGAAAGGCCTCCTTGATCTTGAACTGAACTTTTTCTCTGGTCATTTTCCCCGGGGGTGTTGGGGAAGGAGCGTGGGGGTGGGCCCTGCCCTCTAGATTGATCCCTACTTTAATCCTCAAGTCTTAGGCAAACTGTGGCTGGCTAGGTCACCTCTGATGATAGTTCAGATTCCATTTATGGATATTTATGTTTTCTGTTCAAAAGCATAATAACACCCCATGCCAGTTTATCTTGGTAAACCTTAAATCTTTGTTCAGTTCCCTGGAAAACAGAGCCTGAGGCATAACTTATGGTTAATGCTTTATGGTGTGTTCGTGGAAGAGGTAATCCCAGAGAAACAGGATGGAAGTAAAAGGGACCTGACACAGGGCAGGAAGCAAATCAAATACAAGGCAGCACATGGTCAAACCAGCCATGGCTCCACCCCAAAATATGGCTATGTGTGCCAACCCAGATCCTAGAAATTAGAGTCAGGTGTTAGTTGTTACTCACTCGTGTCTGATTCTTTTGCAATCTTGTGGATTATAGTTCACTAGGCTCCTTTGTCCATGGGATTCCCCAGGCAAAAATACTAGAGAAGGTGGCCATTCCATTCTCCAGGGGATCTTCCTAACCCAGGGATTGAACCTGGACCTCCTGTATTGCAGGCAGATTCTTTATCATCTGAGCCACCAGGGCTAGGTATATTTGCCTAAAAGAGTTGACATTTATGAATGCTTACCTTAATGGAAAAACCAATTTCTTACATATATTAACTCATTTGTTCTTAACAGTAATGCTATTAGTAGTTCTGTTTCATGGCAGATGAATGTTCAGAGATGATTGAAGGTAGCTGAAACAACGTCTGAACCCAGAGTTCGGCTGTAGAGCCTATGTACCCAACCACACCATCGTATTTCATATTGACTTCCAGTACAATGAACTGCCTTTGTATGTTGAATATTCCTTGGTATAATGTAGCAGCAGCGATGGTAGAGGGATTCAGGACTCTTCTAAAACCTACTGGAGATTCAAAGCATAGATTTATGAAATTAACATCCTTATGAATGAACTTCCACAAGGAGAGTAGGTCTAAATTTTGGCTTAGGCATGCATAGGTTAGAAAGTTCCTATAGGTGATTCTTTTCAGCCATGAGGACTGAGAACCATGTTTACATCTTTCCACCTAGATCTAAGCTAGGAAGTAAACCTGGGGGAGATATCCTAACGTTCTTTGTAATGGAATAGCGGAGGTTTTCCCTAGCTCATTGAGCCAAGTTCTATATCTTCTTTCTTAGTTTCCTCTTTGCCAGCAGCCTCTTGGTGGTGCTGGTACTGTGTATGTGTGTGCATGTACATGTGTGTGAGTGTGTGTGTGTGTGTGTGTGTGTGTGTGTGCATATGTCTTCCTGGCCTCCCTGTATGTTCCTTACTGCAGTTCTGTTTGGATAAATATATATGCCCTGAAATGTTTCAAGGAATATAATAAATAAGATACATTGAATTTGACAGAATATCACAAAATATTTCTGTTCACACCGGCTTTTGTTCTTCTCCTTAGAAACACATGTGTGTTGACACACACAAACCCTCCAATCTTACTTGTGTATGAAGTTATTTGACATTCTAACATTTAATAAACGTTATCTAGATCCAGGGCTGTTCTTTAGGAACATAGTACAAAGAATGTCTTAAAAGGCATTAGTAATACATTCTTGACAGATGATGCTGTAACAAGCTGTTCCTAGAACAGATTCATTATAACACAGAGATAATGTTCGAACAATGGATTTTATTCTCAGCAAATGCACATACCAGAAAGAAAAACAGTTAATGATTGTAGAGTCTGACGTGTGTGAGCCTGTATGAATGTGTATGTCTGTGCACGTTTATATCCAGAAGGCAAATGAAAATGTCATTGCTATTTAAACCCTCCAGAAAAAAGTTGGGAGTCAGGTCTTGGTATGTAAATCTAGTCGCCTGTGTGGGCACCCTTAGTAACTAACCTGGGAAGTCACTAAAACCTCAAAGTAGAGTATATTTCATCATTTTACAGGTGAGGAAACTGGGACCAGTAGAACTAATTGCTAGTTGGAGATAAAGCTAGGATATTACCTTTATGTCAGATCTTTTAGCAGCTTCTCAGGCCTAGAGGGTAAATTTTTAAAGTGTTCAGGAGAACTCTTTAAGGCAAGGCCTTTGTGGCTGTCTCTCCCACTGGCTAAGAAATATGTTTTATAATGCAGATTCCCCAATTCTTTGGACTCAAAGAATTGAATTTCTGATTATATAGTCCTGGACAGTCTTGATCTTATCTTCTGCAATCATGAGGAATTGGATTAATAGGCAAATGTTGTCCTCAGTTTCACAAAAGAGGAAATGTGAATTATAAAAACGATAGGCCAGTGATCTTGACGTTCACTCTTAGAAAAGTCCTACAGTGTATCATTAATGGTCTGTGAAGACACAAAATATAAAGAGATGACTATTAGAAGCATCCATGATTTCCTAAAAGAAAGCCATGGGAATGTCCTGAGCTCCTTTTTTTGGTATCTTTATCAGTCTGGCAGACAGGAATGGCGGTGGTGGGGTGGGTGGTAGAGAAACATAATAACAGTATAGTTAAACTCTGACAGAGTTTCTCCTGGTATCCTCTGGAATGACCTGGGAAATACAGGCTGTGTGTAGATTTAAGACTAATAGTGCAATACCATTCAAAAGAGAGTTGATCTCTGGAGTGATACCTAAGGGGAGGGAGGTCTGTATGAACATCTTAAAGGTTTTTGCCCGTCTCTGTCATGTTTCAAGAATTTATCAATGACTCAGATGAAACACTGACCCTGTGTTTATTGAATTTGTGATGACATGAAGCAGAGGTCAGCTAATATGACAAATGATATAAACAAGTTTCAAAAGATCTTGATATCTGGAAAGATAGGTTGAAATCAACAAGATGAATTTTACGAGGATAAAAGTAGAGCCTTAGTTTTCAGCTTTGAAAGGCAGCTTGATTTCGCAAATAGAGGATAAGGAAGAATTGGTTTTAATATACTTCGTAAAAGAAATATTTGGGTGAGTTTCAGATGATTATAGACTTTACCAGGATATACACTTTATTTCTCTACCCTGTTATTTGTATGTATATGAATAACACAAGGGGCCTGCCCTCTTCTCTCCTAGTTGGAGTCGCTCAGAGACCTCTAGTCGGTTCTGGGCTCATATCTGGGAAGGACACGGACCAATAGAAGAATGGAGACCAGAATGCTGGAAATGTCTGGGTGTCTTGTCAACAAAAGATTGATTGCGTTGGCAATGAATTTAGAAAGAGAACACTTCAGGAAACAATAACAGCTGGCTTTCAGTATTCGAAAGTGTCCCATGGAGAAGATGAATTGGATTATTCAGTTGGGTTCCAGAGGACAGAACTGGGGTCTGTGAATGGTAGGAAAGGGAAATGGATATGGATATTGACTCAACGTACAGAAGATTAAAAAAATAGCTGGCAGTATCTAGATGTGGACAAGGCAGACTTCCAAGTTAGCTGGCTCCTGATCACTGACAGGCTTAAGAGCAGAGGTTAGGTGATCAGCTGAGGACCAGATGCTGCTGCTAAGATTCTTGCACAGAATGGGTGGGTGGGCTAGGGGATCTCCCTGATGGCTCTAGGATTACAGTTTGTTCTCTGAGTCAAGCCGCCTCTACTGACCCCTAAAGGGTGCTTGACCCTGATTATGGAAGCCCATGTCACACTGTCCACCCCCTACTCTGTAACTCTATAGGAGAAGATGGAAAAGGGGAAAATAAACAGCTTTAGGGAGAATTGGGGTTGTCAGAAAGTTTGGTTTGTTCCAGGGTCTTGGCTCTGAGCTCTACAGAGAGCAGCTGCCCCTCCAGACAGCCCAGATGCCAGAGGAGATTCCTGTACTTCAGATGAAAAGGAGAATGGCCACTTCTTTGAAGTGCATGTATCAAAGCTTTAATAAGAACTAATAAAACTGTTATGTTGGGTTCACATCTCCTGAGAATAACAAGTCAAAGCCTCCCTGAGGAAAGAAACTGTTATATAACTGTTCTTATGATTTCCACTTTCCCCACATCATTCCTTATTTAAAAGACCACAATAATTATTTTGTATTCATTGTAGAATGTTAATTAAATCTTAATTGATCTGTCCAGATTTTTTTTTTCAGCAATGAAGTGGCTAAAAACTGAACACAAGTTTGAGCCACCTGCGTGAACACCTGGGCAGGGGTGCTCCTGGGAATCTTTCCTGTCCCACAGCTTCTAACAGTGTGGCAGTGAATTCTTTCATCCATGAAGGGTTCAAATTTCCAGAACAATTTTGCCCAGACAAAGACAGGTCACTTCTCGGAGCTCCAGGTGCACTGACAACTCATCTTTGGAAGAAGGGACTGTCTGTGGGCATCAAGAGTAAAGAGGGAGGCTTACAGCTCGAATACCCAGAACCAGAGACGGTCCAGGTAACCAGTCAGTATCTGGTGGACCAGGAGAGGTTTTGTGGAAAGGAAGAAAAACCTAGGAAAACTGCTGGCTTCTGTGCCAGTTACATGCTAGGAAGTGGCTGTTAGACATTCTTCAGAATACCCAGCTGAAGAACCCAAAGAAAAAAATCCCATCCCATGGTTGTTCAAGGTCACATACATTTTCAATGGCAGGGCTGGGATTTGAATTTCAGCCAGCCGAATCGGTTCTCACTACCCCACATAGACTCTAAGTGTGTATATTTTTCAGTCCATGAAGAGTGGCTGGTGGGATGCTTTCCTGAGAGGGGCATATGAACTCACCTGTGAAGAGGTCTCAAACGCCAAGCTGCCACCTGCCATTCTGGTTCCCCAGGGATCAGAGGAGCCCTGTGCAGCCAGGCAAAAGAGGGGTTCAAGCAGAGGGTCCTGGGGATGGTGAGCACTCACAGTGACAGAAGGACATGCTCCCCCCAAGCCCAGAGCTCTGGGGGAGCCTCAGGCTGAAGGGTAGAGCAGGGGAGCACATGGCAAGAAGGGACTGGAATCTAAGAGCCACCTGGAGAGATGGAGAGAGGGAGGACCCCTTCCTGGTCATAGCCAATTGACCAAACCCTCAGGGATGGAAGAGACCCTTTCCCGTGATGAGTCAGTAACTGTTCTTAGTCAAGGAATTGGAGAGAAAGAAGAGGGGCGTGAGTGGCGGACAGAGCTGATGGGGGTGGCTGTGAGAAAGCAAGGGGCACATAGGGGACCCTGCTCTCTCTGTGAGGGAAAGGAGCCACCCCTGAGGTCATTTTTGATTCGTGGGACACATCACAGTTTGTCTTGTGTGTCTGCTTTTGGGGCCAAAGCATTTAAACATTACTGTATTTGGGGGATAAAACAGAAATGCGGGTTTTACTCTTGCACAGTAATTGGGCACCCATAATCAGGACGGAGGAGAAGAGGATTTTGACATGAAAACCCCAGGGAACTTGGAATCCTCATTCATCCATCTCCTTTCCCCCAACCGGGATGGAAGATGCTAGCCCAGTTGGAGGTGCGCAGGGTCTGGGAGGAGGTCTCGCATTGTCACCTCTCCGGGTGCTGTTGCTTCTGGACCATGTTCTGAGTAAGCAGGTCGTCCATCAGTGCTGCAGCGAGGCAGCGTGTGCCAGAATCTTGGTGCGTTCACACTGACGACGTCTGTCTGTCTGACCAAAGTGCCCTGTGGATATCCTGTATCTTGCTTTTCTTTTTGCTAACAGCAAAGGGAAAAATAGCTGAACCCTTTCTTTTTATTAATCCTTTGGATCTTTCAAATTTCCCAAGTTCTCAGAGTCATTTGGGAAGCAGGGGGCTGATACAATCCTGGAGAATCCGGAAGCCTTGATTCTGGAGCTTCCCCGCAAGCCTGGCCTGATTCTACCAGTGACTGATTGAAAGGACCGAGGTAACCATCACAGCTTTCCAAGACCAACAGGGATGGAAAAAACGATGAGAGGAAAGAGTTTGGGAAAAGTGTCCGGTCAGGTCAGGCGTTTGGCAATTTACGCTTCTTCGGTGTGTTCCGTATTGTCTCCCTAGGGCCAACGCCTGCGTTCCCACGGGTGCCTGGGAACAACTGTGCGCATCTGTTTCCTAGGCTGTTCTTTGTGCTCAGCCCCTGCAAGTCAATGCAGCTTCTTCTCGGGCAGACCCCGTGGTGCTAGTGTGTAGTGTGTGCTTTCTGAATGAAGAGCCCCCAGTTGGCTCCAGCTGTCAGGTGGGGTGGGAATTAAGGGCCCACCTGCCCAGGCAGAACCCTTTCTGAGCTAATTTGGAGCAGAGACTGAACCAGAAGCACAGACGTTTCCTCCCCAAGCCTCTTGGGAGCTGAGCATCAGGGTCCTCCTGACGCCCTGGGGTCTGCCCCTCACCCCCTAATCCCAGGACATGGGGATTTTCCTCTTCAACCCGCTAAAACTAGGTATCTCCTCTCAAGTCTCTGCTGGCCCCCTTCAGCAATTGGCATATGTCGGGTAAATGTGATGGATTCTGCCCAGAAGAAAGGCATGGCAGGAAAAGATCTCTTGGATGATACCCCTCCAGTCTGGGCAGACCACGAAAACCCTGACAGCCTGCAGGGGTGTGCACACATTGGGTAGTTACCAAGCAATGGTCCCTTCTCCTCTCTGGGTGCCCCTCCCAGAGCTTTGACATTTGTTTTGGGGTAGGGAGCTAGCTACTCACAGTTTATCTTTGATGTCTTTGAACCTTCAAATCTTAACCCCAAGAGGTGACTGGAAGGAGGACTGGTGACTCAGGAAAGTGAGCCACAGAGGCAAAGATTCTAGACCAGACTGTGATGTCTTAGGTAAAGCATGTTATTTAATTCTTTATGAGTCAGTTTTACTTCCTTTAAATTTGAGAGCATTTGACTCATTCATTTATTCATTCTTCTTAATATATGCTAATTTATATCCAGTGCTGTGTGGGGCTCTGTAACAAAAACAAAGGGAAGGAAAAACAACATTTTAAATCATTCACTCAAAATATGCCTTTCTATGCAAAATATGCTGAGTACCAGCAGTACTGGCATCACTTGGAAGCCTGTTAGAAGTGCTCGAGTTCCACTCCAGACTCTGAATCAGAAACTGCATTTTGACAGCATCCTCTCACTGCTTTGTGTGCCCATTAAAGTTTGAGAAGTCCTGACGATGTGGGTAACACCGTGTCCTCTGCTTTGGTACACGTGTTCTCGGGATACACGGTCCTCTCCATAAGGAGCTCTAATCAAGGAGGAGAGGAATGGATTCTGACAGATCCCCACCTGACAGTGTAGTGAACATCTTTACAGAGAATGGGACAGGATGCGGTGGGAATTCCGAGGAGTCAATGATAGCTGGCGCCATTCGTGCAGTCATTCCTTCTAGAAAGACTCGAACAATTGCTATAAGCCGGGTACTGCCTGCCTGCTGCGAAATGCAAGTAATGCTAGAACTCGTCCATTTTTATGGAGCTTAACTTCTAGTGGGCAAAGACCAGTAATAAACAAACAAGTATTATACATACATACATATATATATATATACACACATATATAATTCCACATAATGATGAGCACTGTGAAGGCAATAAACAAGGTAATATGATAGTGACTAGGGTGAGGGAGTGGAAGCTACCTTCTAGCTTGGTCCAGATATGCCTCTTTGAGGAGTTGAAATCTACATATGACGAAAAAGCCATCATGGGAAGATCTGAGCTGTGGGGGTTGGGAGAAGAAGGTGATAGTGAGGGTGGACAGAAAAAGGAAGGCTTCATGGAGCAGAAGGGTCTGACCTTAACCTGGTGCAGCAGGAACTGCAGGGAGCTTGGTAAGAGGTGAAAGTACAGGAGTTGTCAGGAGCCAGCTTTTGTAGGGTTATGTGGGCAGTGGTGAGGGTTAGAGTGAAATCCCCTCTGAGTGCTATGGTAATAATACACATTGATATATAATTAAAACACAGAATTTGGCTGTTGTGTGAAGATCAGACCATGGGTAAGGTGGGCAGCAGGGAGACCGGGTAGGAGGCCCCGCAGAAGTGCAGGCAAGTGACGGTGGTGACCTGGCCTAAGGTGCTAGGTGTGGACACAGAGAAGGATGGAGGGACCGGGGGCACGTTTTGGGGGGAGCATCCGAAGCACCTGGGAAATATCTTTCAGGAGAGGTTATGAGGTAATGAGACGGGCTTTGAAGAATAAGTAGGGATTCACTAAGCAGACTTCCAAATTCTAAGCTTAGAAGACAAAAAGTCTGGGGTCATGTACTTTGGAGGGACAAGTGTCATTCACAGTATTCTCCTAAAAAAAAAAAGGGGGAAAATACTCTAAAGTACATATTTCTCATGGCTATGCAGCTATTTCCATTCACAATGACAGCCCTCAAAGGTGGGATAACTTTCCTCATTTCTGAGCAAGGTTCCCTGAATCCTTCTACCAAGCTTCATATTTCAAAGACCTCCCTAAGCACTTGGGAGAGAAGAGAAGTCTCTCTTTTTCCCTTCCAGTAGATTAGTGGTTGGTCCTAGATCTGCCTATGTATACCTTCTCTTAGAAGAGACTATTTTGGTCTTGTGAGCAGTATGTTTTCAGTTCTAAACTCCAGAGCTGCCCCAGAAACCACTCAATCCAACCAGGAAAATAAATGTGAATATCACTAACTCAGCAACCTGGCAGCTGCAGACGATCCCATTATGTCAATCACCATCAGCAGTTCACGGTAACTGGCGGGCTGTCATTCTCCTGGAGATTAATTGCTAGGAACCTGTGGTATATATTAATAGATCATTTATTCAGATTGATCTTTCACCCATTGATCTTCAATCTCTGCACATGGCCAGGTAGCTATCATTCTGCAATCTTACTTCTGGGGCCAATCTTTACTCTAAAAGACCCTCCTGGGATTTCCTAGCAAGCAGAGTAGCCCCACGAAGGCACCAGGTCCACAGACCACAGCTGCAGTCAATCTCCTTCCATCTCCAGAGAGCCAAGGTGTGCTACTGCTTCTTGCCTTCCTGCAATTCGATGTTTCATACCTTAAGCTCCAAATCTGCAATCAAAGCACTGCTGTCAGGGTGTGATCTGAATCGCCCCTTGAATAGCTCTACACCTTCCTTCCTACAAACATGAGCTCTTTCCTCATCCTCTTCTTTTTCTGTGCTGCTCTCATCATTGGACCAGACAGAGAACCTGAAGTTCACCCGAATCTTCAGCTGGCTGACTCTTACCCATCTGTCATGTTGTTGTCCAGTCGCTTAGCTGTGTCCAGCTCTTTGCGACCCCATGGACTGCAGCACACCAGGCTTTCCTGTCCTCACTATCTCCTGGAGTTTGCTCAAACTCATGTCCATCGAACGGTGATGCCACCCAACCATCTCATCCTCTGTCGTCCCCTTCTCCTCCTGCCTTCCTTCAGTCTTTCCCAGCATCAGCGTCTTTTCTGATAAGTCGGTTCATCGCATCAGGTAGCCAAAGTATGGGAGCTTCAGCTTCGGCAATCTGTTAGGGGCTATATTCATCTGTTGAAGTTTTAACTCCAGTACCTCATAATGTGCTGTATTTGGAGACAGGGCCTTTAAAGAGATAATTCTGGTGAAACGAGGCGGGCCCTAATCCAATTGGACTGGTGTAAGGATAAGAGCAGATTAGCATACGGATGTGTGTACACGTGGTGGAAGGACCATGTGAGGACACAGCGAGTAGGCAGCCGCCTTCAAGGCAAGGAGAGAAACTCAGGACGAAACCAACTCTGCTGACACCCTGCTCTTGGACTTCCAGTTCTAAACCTGAAAATAAGTAAATTTCTGTTGTTTGAGTCACCTAGCTCATGGTACTCCGTTATGGCAGCCAGAGCTGATTAGCACACCATCTTTCAAGTCTCTCAATAATTACACCTTTTCTAAAGAATTTCAACTCTCTGATTAGCTTAGGTCATCCTACTGTCTGCTTCCTCGTCTCTGTCTTTTTACTGCTCTAATATTCATCACGTTACATTACAATTACTAACTTATTTGTTCATTATTAACAGTCTGTCAGCGCCACAAGGGCAAGGACGAGTCAATCTTGTTTATTCCTTTTCTAGGTATGAAAAATAACCCTAGCTGTTGTAGCAGATAAACTGACACAACTCAGCAACTCAGCACAAAAGTCCATTTCTCATTCATATCACAGTCTAACCTGGTCCCAAGATTCAAGGCCTCAAGTCTCCATCTGTGATTGCGTGTTCCTCTGGATCCCTGAAGGACTTCTGATTCACCTGGAAGATGTGGAAGGAAAAAGTGATCCTTGGTGGGAGGTTTCTGTGAATCAGAGTTGAAAGAGGAGCGCCTCACTTCTGCTCACATCCCATTGGCCAGAACTCAAGCCACGTGGCTTCATGTAACTGCAAGGGAAGCTGGGAAATGTAGTCCAGTAGGATGCTCAGGACGCAAAGGCGAGCACAGACATTGGTGAACCCTAGGAATTCATGTCATCTCTCTCTGGCGCCGATCAGAGTGTCCCAGTCATAGTAGGTACTCTAGCAATGCTTTAATTAGCTCGTTAACTCCCACAGGTCATGCACCGGGCCTGAGATGAAACTTGGATGGGATGGTTGAGAATCACAGGCCCCACTTCTCTATTTGTGGCATGCATGCACGCCTAGTCACTCAGTCATATCCGACTCTTTTGCGACCTCCTGGACTGTAGCCCACCAGGGTCCTCTCAAAAATCTCCATAAAAGAAGCACTCCAAATAAAGGATATTATGTCAATTCTAACCTCTTAACAAGAACAGGCAGCTTAGTATGTCTTTTTTGCCATTTTGCTGCAGTTATTTGACTCTGAGTTATTATCCTCTAAACTCCTGGAGAGTAACACATTAGCCATCTGGGTAGACAGCTTCAAGCCCAGTGTCTGATACATCTTCAGCTTTCTTTTTGTCAACATTTATTGAGCATTTACTATATGCTGTGCTAAGTACTTTACATCCATCAACTCATTCAATTGTCCCATGAAGTAGCCACAATGACTGTCTGCTTTTCAATGTCATGAAAAGCAGTTCTCAAAGAGCTGAAGGTAACTTGCCCAGCACCCCAGAACTAAGTAAGTAGACAAAGTAGGTTGCAGAGTCAAATACCCAAGATTTAAAAGCTCCAGCTCTTAAAGCTACCTTTCCTGCTCATTGAGAGGAAATT
Source organism: Antilocapra americana (assembly GCA_007570785.1). NCBI lineage: Eukaryota > Metazoa > Chordata > Mammalia > Artiodactyla > Antilocapridae > Antilocapra > Antilocapra americana. The sequence goes on from ML663555.1 coordinate 5,526,132, forward strand.
GGTCATGGAAATCAGAAACTAAGTTTGCCTGTCTTGTGAGTGAGCGAATACTATACTGCTTGGCCATTGTCTTAATTTTAAGAGTGTGTATCTCCTTGCTTCCTTGAGAATGGGCTGCCTTTAATACCCCTCAGAACACCTAGCACAGAGCCCTCTGCATAGAAAATTCCCAATGTCTGTCTCTATTCTCTACAAGGTTTTTGAACCAGGACCTAAGAAAGGGAAGGAGCAGCCAGCCTGCCTCTACTGACATGTGAGTGTCTCCTTCCCCAAGCACCTGCTCACACTCTGCCTTCACTCCCTGCTCAGACACTCCACCCAGAGCTCTTCTCTGAGGACTTCCGTTCTCTTTCTATAAACAGCAGGGACAGATGGTGGCTTCTAGAATACTTTGCGAGCAAAGGACGCTTCTTCCCATTTCTGAGATTGATGTTGATGATACAGGGAGAGAGCCAGAGGTTTCTGATGAAATTTTTACCTTGAGATTCAGACAGAAAAGAAGAAACATTCACAGTAAATCAGGTCCTCTCAGGAAATACGCCCTATGTATCTGTCTTTCTAGTCACCCCCTTCCATTCTTCTGAGCCCAGTTCTATCACAGAGTCCACGGCCCTTTCTTGCAGTCGGTGAAGCCCAGAAGTAGCAGTCTCAGTTACTACTGCCACGGTTACAGCTCCTGGGATGTAGGGACTGAGGACTATCTGAATCCATTCTCAGATTCATCCTGTAATGAAAAAAAAAAAGAGAGAGAAATTAAAAAAAAAATATTTGGGTTCATTTGCCCAGGATATTTTGTTAGTGGGCTTTCCTGGCAGATAATTTACTAAAAAGAAGGTAAATAAATTAGTGTTCTTTTTGCATCATTTGGCACAAGCAAAGCCCCCTCCTGTGTGAGCACTTGGTTGAATTATTTCTCCTGACTAGCTTTCCTGTCCCTAAAATGAGGAAGGCTGCAGGGCTCCACCTGGCAACTGTAGGGAGGTCAGGCTCTGCTGTCTCACAGATGCAGGGGGCTCTTTCTTCTTCTTCAGGTAGAGGGGCTAGAACGTGTATAAGAAATAAGAGAGGGGCGGGTCAGGCAACGTGGTAGGTACTGGCACAGATTTCTTTTTTTGGTGAGGTGAGAAGAAGGAGGATTTTCAGCAGCTCCAAGGGGATCCTGAATTGGTCGATGGCTCCTCCATGTATAAGGAGAGCTCAGAAAAGTTTCCAGTGCTACATGAATTCAGTTTTTACCTTGGCAGGAGCCCCTTGGGGATAGCAGGTACAGAGGGGGCAGAAGAAAGACGTTGTCCAGTCACCCCAAGTTCATTTCCACTTCAGGCTGAGGGCCGAGGGGAAGCTCTGTCTCATCTGATTTGGTTTAAATTGAGGTCATCCATCCCAGGTGAGCTGCACTGCAGCCCTCTTCCTAGCTGATGTCAAAAGGCTGAATGTGGACTTCAGGAAGGCTTGAGGGCTGTCTTGCCTGCTAACACTGATTTGATGATATGCTAAACATAACATTCAATAGCTATTACTTCCACTGTCAGAGAAACAACTCGGGCCATCTATCTTCCTCCTCAGACTATATTACATTTCTGCCTACAAATGACAACGCATTATAATATCTTTTATTATACTATTACTTATTTATCGCCAAAGGTTTTCCAGCATTAATGCTGAGGGCTCTCATCCTTTATCTGCTTTTTGGTTTGTTTGTTATGAATGTCACATTTTATTTATCAAGATGGGCTCTGTTCAGAATTTGTGGAGACGGACTCACTCTGATTTACTTCTTATGCAAACCTGAACTTTTGTCCCATTAGATTTCTCAGCACGCTAGGAGAACAGGATGGACAAGCTATTCTGCTTTCTTGCTTTATCAAGGGATCCAGAAAGGAAGGACCAGGCTTTAGGGTTACAACGCTTGAGCCCGGAAGAGAGCTCTTCAGGTCATTTGTGTCAGGGCCCCTCTCTTTAGGCAGAACTGCAATCTTGAGCATTCCATTTAAGCAGACTTCTGCAGAAGGAGCTCCCAAAATTATTCTTGATGACTTCTTCCAAATTATAGCAGCCTTCCCAAGAAGCTCTCCTCCTCCCACACCCCAAATTAAACCTACTTTCTTAATTCAGTTAAAAAAAAAAGTGACATTTTTCTGAGATCTTCTTTCTCTAAGAAGGGTACTGGAAAGCCCAATGTAGAAAACAGTTTAAATGGCATATACATTTGGAGGCGGTTACTATTTGTTTTATAAGGAAGAAAAAAGCTCCAACATGCTTCCTTGAAGAATGAGTCCTCTAGCTCTCTTAAGTGACTGTGTATACATCATTAATGACTAGACAGAAAAGCTTTTTTTCCCAGTTGGGGGTCGGTAGATATGCAGGCAGAGAAGATAAAATTTAAGTGCCAACAAACTAACATTTTCTGAAAGTCTGACAGAATTGCTGATACAGTCCTTGTAGAAAAAAGAGAAGTGTTTTTATTGATACGTTAATATAAAAGCATCAATCCACAGGCCACTTTGTTAGAAGGAAATGTGGTTCAGTTGTGCTTGAGACTGAACCTTTGCCCTGCATTTCTCTTGAAATTTCTTCAGCACTAAAATCCAGTGGTGACTGAGCCTGGGGTCAAGACAGGCCTTGAGCACATGGCCAGGTGAGGGATACAGTTGTTGCTGTTTGCCTTTGTCTCCCCCCTCCTCCACTAATGCTCCTTTTCTGTTGCAACATAAGACTCGTCCTATGTCCTATCATCTTTCCTCACCTGGGCACCCAGCACCTAAATAACCCTAGCTTTTGGTCCTGTTCCACGTGTCTCATATTTGTTAGGTGGAAACCTGAGAGATGAGTGACCTCTTAAAGCTGAAACCAAAATCCTTCTTGTACTAGTTTATGTCTTTATATCAGACCGTTGGAGAACAATAGTATTACTCAAAGAGTGATACTATTATGGTGGATATTCAAACATCACAGAGAAATGATCAGGATGTCCCTTTGACTTGGTTTGACAGCAAAGAGAAGTCAGGAAGTTCTTCAAATCACTCCAGGTAAGGACTCATACACTTCTGTACGTGAGACCAGATCAAAGTGCCCAGTTGGGCAGCCCTTCCCTGCCCCATGCCCTGGAACCCTCCTTTCCTTGGCAGCATGCCGAGCACAGGACAAAGGCAATACTGTGACATCTTGACCGTGCAGAGTGCTGTGTTTAGCATCCACACAAAACACGGCTGTGTGCCCTTCCAGCTGTTCCCCCTGAAACAGGTGATGAGATGAAAGGTCTGTGTCTGAATGGGACGACGCCTGGGAAGGCTGACAGCTGCCAGTCTTGCACCTATGCTTGCCCCCCATCTTCAAAAGAACAGAAAACAGTGTCGCTAAAAAGTCCTGACCGATCAGATAGGATTTCAAAGCAACGCTGTCACCGACAGGCTTAGAGGAGGGGCTGGGATGTGTGACAGCATGCCTTGGTTGATTGAGGAGGCCTTGGGTGTTGCTGAAAACCCAGATGGATCCTGTCTCAGGGTTCCACTCTTGCCACTGAGGCCTTGAGCTAGTAGCCAGTCCCTGGGGACTCGAGAAGGCTCTGTGAGTTACTCACAAGACAGAAGGACCTTTCCTAAAGCCGTGGAGACCTGATTCCAAATGCACGTGTAGGTTGGGAAAGTGGAGAAAGGGATGTTGAGACGCTACAGTTTATTAGACCTGTCTGCCTATCTTTCAGTGTTGTTTTTCCCCAAGCAAACACTTCCCAAAGATGATGAGTTGAAATGAATGGCGTTTCCTTGAATTTTCTCTCATTTTTCAATAGTCCGGCTGCTACCCTTTCACCTCCTAGTTGTTATAATAAGTTGAGTTGGTTTCGGATAGACTTACTGCCTCGAAGCAGCTGAGTCTCCTTGTGGGTCCAGGAGGAAGGAGAACAGATATGCTTGTCTTGTTCCTGGTGGGACTTGGCCATCTCTTGCAGTGACTATGGTCCTGAGGCGTGGGCTGCCGTTTGCTGCGGCCGTGGCCTCATTAATGGGCTGAGTTCAGGATGTTTTGGGAAAAGTGCGGTGCTGAGCCCTGGTCGTACATTGTTTAAGACAAAAATATCACCATTTATCGGCTGTTTGGGAAGTGCTGCAAGAACTCTACTGCATACTGTTTTCTGGCAACACATAGACCCAAGCTCTGGGAAGCGACTGTGAAGATCTGTGAGGATGGAGACAAAGATCCCCCTCAGTGCCTCATCCTTGCAGTATCAGAATCTTCTCTGCAAACACACAACCTGATTCTTTAGAACCCTTTTGGCCACACACGCTGTTCACTGCTGTTATTTATTTGAGGTGCCTCTGGGTGATGCTGAATTGGTCTCTTCAACACCATGCACTTGATAACTTCTAGGGGAATGAGGTTGATAGGGTACAGGGGGCAGGATCACCCATCAGCTGTACCGTCTAATATTATGGTTCTCAGCAAACCTTTTTTAATAGTAGGGACCAAGGAAGAAGCTAAATAGGATGGTGTCCTACTCTGGTCCAAAGGACGATAGAGCCCATTTCTCTTCCTTCCCAAGTAACTACTTTCCCTTCATAGCTGATTAGGATTATATCAATGACCACCTCTTCCTCAGCTCCCTAGACTCAGTATTTGTCCTTGGATTATTATAAGAACCCCCTGACTGCTCCCCAACTCCGCCTCTAGTCCTGGACTTTTTCAGTCCATCTTCATAACTTAACTGCAATGGTTGTTTTAAAATGTGATTCTAGCTCCATGTGCTATACAGTATGTCCTTGCTGTTTAATTTGCATACAGTACTGATGTGTATCTGTCAATCCCAAATTCCCAATTTATCCTTCCATCCGTCTTTCCCTTTCATATCTGTAAGTCTGTTTTCTATGTCTGCAAGTCTATCTCTGTTTTATAAACAAGTTCCGTTTTTATCATTTTTAAAAAAAATTTCACATATAAATGATATCATATGATATTTGTCTTTGTCTGACTTACTTCAATGTGTATGTATAATTGAATCACTTTTGTGTACATTTGAAACATTGTAAATCTACTATACTTCAATAAAAAATTAAAAAAAAAAAACCTTGAATCTAACTATTTTGGCTTCTGGCTTAAAATTATCTTCATTAATCTCAGGATAAAATGCAAATTCTTTTGCAAACCTCCCCAAAGCCCTTTATAAACTATTCTTTTCAGTCTTACCTTTTTTCACCATCCCCATCCTATTTTCATACTGTTTTACTTACAGCGCCTCTTTGTTACCTGGGAATTCTTCAAATGTACTCCATCCTCCCTGGAATATTCTCCCTCAAACTGCTTTCCCTTTATTGGTTAGCGTCTACTTACCCTGTAGGACATATTCAGAGAGTTCCTTCACAGTTGATGTGCAGAGTTGATTGCCATGGATCAAGTCTGAGATAGGTGTTTACTCTTGGTGTGCCTATAATGTTTGGACTTGCTTCTGACACAGCAGTAGCTCCCTGATTTAATGTTTTCTCTTTACTTGCCTGTTTGCCTACAAGAAATTAAGTTCTTGAGGCAAAGTGTGTGTCTTAGTCATCTTTGTAACTTTAGTGCTTGATCAATAGAGTAGTTTCTTAGCAAATGGTAGATTAATAAATGTCTGACCTATGCCAGTATAAGCTACTCACTCATGATAAAGCTGTCTCCTTTCCTCCTTCTTTCCTTCCTTCCACTCTCTTTCTATTCTTTCTTTACTTCTTTATTTCTCTCCTAGTTTGGGAGGGTTTTTTGTTTTTTTCCTTGGAACTTCACTGGGCTTAGCAGGGTGTCATTTTCTGGATGGATATCATTTCCACAGTCTCCCCCGGGTAAATCTGTTAAGAGATTCCAAGCCCTTGCCCAGTTTCCTCCCATATTTTCTACTCTTATTGCCAACCAGATATGTATATGATGATCTATATGATATCTATATCTACCAGAGAAGGAAATGGCAACCTACTTCAGTGCTCTTGCCTAGAAAATCCTATGGATGGAGGAGCCTGCATAGGCTTAACACAGGAGTAACCTCATACATTGGAGAAGGAAATGGCAACCCACACCAGTATTCTTGCCTGGAGAATTCCAGGGACAGAGGAGCCTGGTGGGCTGCCATCCATGGGGCCGCACAGAGTGGGACACGACTGACGTGACTTAGCAGCAGCAGAGGCAGCAGCATCTATACCTACCTAGAGACCATGGCATGGCCAAGATAGCCCTGTTCTCTCTCATATTCTCTAAGTATTCCAGTAGAAAGTTGGAAGGTTCTACTTCTCTGCTCCTGAAGACGACAACATCAGATCTGTTATTAAGTTCCAGTGGAGTGGAGCAACGGTGCGAATAGGGAATGGAGGCTTGGGAGTGAACCCAGGGTGCTGTTTTCACTGGGTGGAATCTGGTAGGGAACCATTCTATCCTCTCTCCATCCCCCTTTCTTTGGTGGCTGGGGAATCCACAGAATCTTTGGTAGTTACTGCTGCTGCTGCTGCTGCTGCTAAGTCGCTTCAGTCGTGTCCGACTCTGTGCGACCCCACAGACGGCAGCCCACCAGGCTCTTCCGTCCCTGGGATCCTCCAGGCAAGAACTCTGGAGTGGGTTGCCATTTCCTTCTCCAGTGCAGGAAAGAGAAAAGTGAAAGTGAAGTCGCTCAGTCGTGTCTGACTCTTAGCGACCCTGTGGACTGCAGCCCACCAGGCTCCTCTGTCCACGGGGTTTTCCAGGCAGGAGCACTGGAGTGGGCTGCCGTGGCTTTCTCTGTGGTAGTCACTAGTGTTGGCCATCAAGTTCTTCCCAGACTTACGGCAGAGTTTCACATACTTGCCCGAACAGAAATGGAGGGTGACTTCCAGACAGAGGCTCCTGGAACTGGCTGCTCCACCAGCCTGGTCTGAGTGAGGACAGTGACACTCGGATGCAACCGGTACTGACTGTGCGTTAGTGCCGAGGGGTAAAGCTTCGTGTTAAGTGCTGAGATCTGCAGGGTATTGGTTCCCACGGGGAAACCTGGTGTCCACTGGCTGAAACAGTCACTGAAATAAAACAGTCTCTTCACAAAAAGTCTTCTGCTGGGGATTCCATAGGAAGAGGGGGCTCAGCATCGTGGACGCTGACACCTCTGCAGCTCTCCTTGATCTGACCCCCGTCATCCTTACCTGATCTTCCCATGGTGCACCTGTTAGACGGGCCTTGAGCTGTTGTTTCACCGAAGTTGACATCTCTTGTTTAATTTTTGCATCATCTGACCCACCCTCCTGCTAAGATCAATTCCCACTTCCTTTCAGGAGCTGTTCCAGACCCATCTTACAATGGGCTGCCGATCTTGGCACTGGGTATCCCTGACTGCAGTGACGGGCACAAGGCCTATTCATCCTGACCATTCATCCTTCCACAAGTGGCTGGTTCAAGAGGTGGAAATATGACCCATATTGATCTAATCGGAAAACTTCTCTGCTACATTAAAGTGCGCACATAAGAGGCCTCTCCCTCCTTTAGATTCTAAGAGAGGAGGGCTTGAGTGCAGAGCATGCTTCCTGCTGCAGAGCGTTCATCTGCAACACCTGCAGACAAGAGCATTGTCAGTACACACAGAAGCAGAGACGAGAGCTATAGACAGAGAAACCCGCCAGCTTTGTGAGCTAACAAATCCCCTCCTTGTTCTATCACTAATCCAAGTTGCTCATCTGACAGTCTTAACAGAAAAAATTCTTAGAGATTCACCCAGCAATATTCAGCCTCCTCTTTATGAGCGATCTATGTGTTTTCCATGTCCCTTCCCTCCACGCTCTGGTGGTAAATGTATAAGTGACCTCAGGTCCTTGGTCCTGATCTTTCTGGTAAGCAGGCACTCCACTCTGAGAGCCTTGGGGCTCTGAAGCCATTACCCTTGTTTAGCCAGAGGTCAGATGGATGTCCTGTCCAACTTCCTGAACCCTGCTGGAAACAGACCTCTGGTGAACATAACTCACCCTCAGTCTTGTGAATATTATTCCTGGGACCATCTATTCTGAAACTCTCAGAGGTGATTTCTTCTCATTGTACTTAGAATTATGACCTTCTCAATTTTCTTCTACCTTAGAATACTAGTAGTACATCATCAGAAAGGGTGAGGGAGGTGGTGCTTTGTGTCCTATTGGCAGGCAGTGACATTGGATAGTCAATTCAAGAGAAGCTTGAAACACAATAAACAGCAAGAAAAGGGCCTTGAGCTTGGGGCCATCAAAGGTCAGGACAAGGAGTATTTCATGGGAGTGGAGCCCAGAGCACATCTCTATGTCCGGATGCTCCATCTTCACTGCCTCTAGAGCTTCCTGCAAAAGCAGATGCTCCTAGTGGAGACCCTGAGAAGGCGATGATAAACCATGTTTGAGTTCCTTGGTTTACTAAGGCAGGGACATGTAAAATTCATTAAAATAGTACTAGGATTAATTGTCTTAAAGACTTGGCATTCAAAGAGTTAAGTTCCATTTTTTTTTTTTTTTTTCCCTAGCAAATGTCTTTATGTAGAACAGCCCTTTCCTCTGATCTGGGTCGATAAGGTGTGCTGTATTGTTTATCAATATAAATAATTTGCAGTGCGGATATCTTCACTTTGTTTATATGCACTCTCTTTAGTATGTGATAATGTTGGTGGAAGCATTTTGTAAACAGTAAAATGCAATGAAATCGTTCTTTATCACTGTGCTTCAGGGGTGGTCCTGAAGGGCACTATTTCTGGCTTCTCCCTGAAAATTCCTACACTAGAGCCATTCTCGAAGTTTAGTGTACATCAAACTCTTCCGGGAATCTGTTAAAAGTGCAGATTCCTAGGGGCCCATTCTCAGATAATTCTGATTTAATGGCCCTAATGTAGATCCCAGAAACCTGAATTTTAATAAAAGGGGCTTCCCTTCAACCCCCAGTGACTCTCACACAAGTAGTTCAAAATAAAAACCTTTTAAAAGTAATGCCCTCTGCTTCTCTGGAGCCAGTGCCCTGGAATGCTTTCATTCCATTTCACTGGGTCTGAGAAGACATTTCTTCTGTGCTGTATCTGAAGTCAGAACCCAGACCTGAATCATTGAACAGAGGCTGGAATCATAAAATAAAAGAGGATCTGGTTGAGGTGACTGAAATAAGTTACAGAAAAAAAAAAATAAAGACTTCCTAAGTCAAGTGTTAGATGGTGGTATAATTAGAATTATTATCCATTATTTATGTGGCAGATGATGTTCATGAGAGGCTTGATGACTCTATGTTAATAGGCAGTGTCTTCGCTGAAGGAGAACGTGACATTGGTCTATCTTCTCTCTCTCCCGCCTCCCTCCCACCGTACCTCTGCTTCTGCTGGGCCCCAGCCGGTTCCAGCGGCACTTTGGGTTTGCCACCTGGTAGGGATTTGTGATAAAGAAGCAAAGTCACCGCTAGGAGTCTGATGTAGAAGCCGGACGTCTTCCTGCAGGGTGTCATTGTTCGACAGCAGTCACGGTACTGCCACCATTCCTTTCCTACCCTCCATGGGCTGGACGTTTGTCATAACTGACCTCCCCAAATTCTCGTCACAGCCTTGCAAGTCGATCTTGTCTCTTTAAAGACGAAGAAGCTAAGGTTCAAAGAGATTAAATGACCAACTCGTGACAACCCAACCTGTAAAGAGTGAAACTGGGTGACCCCGAGTGCGACTCCCAGGGCTTTTTCACTGTGTATCGGGGCATCAGGGCTCCCAAGGGCCCTCAGAGGGAAGAGGGCTGCACAGCTCTGTGATCTGGTCGTTCCTCTGCGTCTGTTCAGGGTCCTGCCCTCACTACGGTCAGCAGCGATCTTTGCCAGGTCTTGTTGACTTCAATTAATCTTCCTTGGGTTCTTCTAGCACCAAAGCCTGGACTACTTACTATTTCCTGAAAGAGCACTTTTGATAGAATGGGATCGATCTCAACCCGAAGGTTTCTGGGAATACAAAGTACTTGGTACATGTGAGCCTAGCTCTGCAGAGAAACTGCATCAGCTCCACGACTGCCTTTGCTGTGCCAAATTAGTGTTTCTCCTTCCCTCACTTGGATATCACATTTCAAGAAGTCAAGACCTATCACATGAAGTTGTATGTCCTAGGAGGAAGGGGAAATGCAAAGTTAAGCACAGTCTGTCAAGACAAGGGGCGATTGGGCTTGAAAAATCCTTGCTTTTCAGGGGCAGTGATACCCTGCTTTATTGTAATGAAAGTTCTCATGCCCAGTGTCCTCTGACAACCTGACTTTAATGGGGTTACTATAGCTGGGGTAAAGCATTTTATATGGAACCAGGTTTACATTATCCTACTCTTTAGAGATCTTGCTTGCAATGCTGTTCAAATCCTTTAATCCATAAATAGGATTCCAGACAGCACTGGGCTTCCTTCCAAAACTGTAATCTTCCAGTATATGAATTATTACCAAAAGATTAGGGTGTTTCTAGTAATAACATTTCAAATAAATCAGCTTTCATGGAGGAACAACAAACTAATATTGGAAATAACAATATAAAGACATTTATATAGCCACTTGCTAGAATAACTTCCCTAACCAGGGGCTTCTTTTCTCATTTACATTCATTCTGTTTGAAAAGTCTTTTTTCATTTATCATCAGCTACTGGCTTTAGCCTTAAAGCATGCCACATGTTCCCAAGTCCTGGGCTTCCTCAGTCCCTTCTTTGAAGGCTATGAAAGGACCAGATCTATTCACCCAGGAATGGTCAGAGGTGTTGACTACTGTCCCTAGAAGTCCCAGATCCCTTTGGTTTTTCTCTTTGGCTCTGGGCAAGGGTGTAGGAGGGAGGTACAAGTAAATTTCAAGGTGAGAAATTCTCTTGGGGGGCTTGTATCAAAGTTCATGAGTGAGACGGTGGACTAAAAGAAGAGAGGGTTTCTTGAATGGTCTTAGAAATTGAGTCTTTTTTGGTGACACAAAGATCTCTGTGACCCCACATGCATGCACCATGGTGATGACTCCAGGCCTGTGTGAGATGAGGCAAGAGCACCTGGTTTATACCCGGATGAACTCTGACTTCATCATCGAGAAGTTTGGAATCTTAGACAAATTTTGTTACCCTTCGTTCCTCCATTTTCTCATCTCCTAAATGGGGATACTTATTACCCCATGGGATTATTGAGAGGATTAAATGAGCTATCAGTGGTACCATTAGCTCAAACATGAGTTCTTTCTCTCCTTTCTATTGTTCTTGTTACCCATTTGAATTCATGGCAAGTTGGCTGATGAGAAGCATTCCCCTCTCTTAGCCACAAATGGCTGTTTTGAGAAATACCTCTAGGCTAGAAGCTGGGATACCTGGTTCAACTTCCATTTCTGTGGCTAAGCCACTGTGACCTTGACTGAGCTGTCAAACTTCCAAGTCCCTGTTTCATCTTCTATTAGAGGAAAAATGCCTGGCTTCTCCCTACCTTGTAGGATGAGAAAGCAGTAAAGCCAATATACTTATATGAGATCGCTTTTAAAGGAGACATTTAGTAGTCATAGCACTGTAATGTTAGAAGGGGTTATCTATCTAGGAAGGGAGGGAATTAATAGTCATTAAAAGTACTCACCATGTACAAAGTGCCTTATATGCAATGGCATATTTAATCCTAACAACCCCATTAGAGAGGTGGGTGTATGCCTGGTTTACAGAGGTAGAAGCCGAGACTCAAGGAGCCACGTTCAGGTGACTGACACCCCTGGTGAACACAGGTAAAACTGGCAGAGGCAGAGCTCAAACCCAGATCTGTAGGCCTCCAAAGGCCACTGTGTCCCCTCTCAAAGCCATGTTTTCCCATCTGAAGTTTTCATTTTACAGGTGAAAGAACTGGGAGTCAGTCGATGTTAAATCATTCATCTATGGACTTAGCTGGTTAGTGAGAAATTCAAGACCAGAACCCAATTTTCCTGATTGCTATTCTTGAGACCTCCCCTGCCCCCTGCAAAGTGATATGAATCATCAAACCTAAGCCTCTTTCATTATTATTTCAAAGATGTTTTGTTTTCATTTCTGATAGATTTTCAACGGACAGAGACTCCTAACATTTTAGTTCTCAGAACTCCCTTCTTATATGAAAAGGTTGGAATAGTTGATTTCTTTGGTTCCTTCTAGCTCAAAAATTCTATTATTCTTATGACCCTCCATTCCCCATAGCAGTTAATGATCTGTAAAGAAACACTTAAATGCACAGGTTTACTACCCTCTCACTCTGTGAGCTAGAGGGAAGTCAGCTATTATTTTTCTTCTTCAAAAGGGAGATCTGAGACCCACATTGCTTGAGCAACTAACTCAAGGACATAGCTGATCACTGGGCTGAGCCAGGCCTGCAATGCTTGAGGGAGATTCATATTTTCTTCACCTTTTAACCTTGATCTTTAGCAGAGGGTCTTGACATAGTTTGTGTTGGTTTAGAGAGCAAATAAACTCATGCCTTAATTGGTAAGTTGAACCCAGGCTTCCCTACTCCCAGTGTACATTTTTAGCAGCTCCCATTTACCCACAAAAGCTTTTGTAATGGGGAATATTTGCCTATTTTCTGAGTGTTTCATATAATGGGCTTTCCTGAAGCAGGGTAGACCTGAAGGGGCAGGAGGAGGATTTCAACAGGAGGATGTCTTACTTGTGGGTCCTGAGTGGTGGGTCTGAACACTGACCCGGGAGGGTGCATGGGCAAATTTGCACGCAGCATCCCAGTCTACCCTGACTCAATTTAAGGCTGCATTAGCGTCCTCTTAATGGAACGCGAAAGGGGAATGCCTGGGGAAGAGATGTTGGTGAATGGTCTCCTCAGATTAAAGGGCCTTTGGAATAGAAAGCATTAGCCCTTTGATTAACTGAACCCTGCACTTTATATTTTTGGACTTTTAAGTGAACAGGGAAAATAAAAGAGGAAAACAGCACTGTGTTTTTGGAAGCTCGTGTCATTTTTTTCTCTCTTTCTCGCCCTCCGCTTAGTGTCCCCCAAAGGCAATGATGAATGGCATGCACTACAAAAGGGGGCCGCTGGGCACATAGGGGCCCGTCCTGTTTCCATCAGCGCCTCTCAAAGGGAAGTCCGCACCACACGCTGCATCCCGCTCTCCTCCCTAAACAAATGTTGTTTTACTGAAGTGGTGATGGTCTGATTTAATTACAGGGAGAGAGAGAAAGTCCATTCTTCTCTCTGGACGGTGTGGGTAGGCTGGAAACCAGAATCCGCCAGTCTCAGGGCCCCCTGCTCAATGGCACCGTCTACCTTGGTTTCCCCATCTCTTTAAAAGGGAACAAAGCTTTCCTAGCTGTCCCAAGGGGAGGGAAAGGGCTGCTATTTACAAGTTGATCTGATGGCCAAAAGTATGGGAAAGGGGAGAAAAGGGCAGGGGAGGGGCTGTGAACACATAACTTCATACACTTGTTTCCTGTTAGCAGGAGAGGTGAAGATGGGCCGAATAAAGGAGATGGTTGGGACATATTTCTCCCTGGGGAGTTTTTGGAATACACCAGCTGCCTCCTGCCACTTCCTCCAACATTTGCACAGATATTTTTGTTGAGATGATATTCAAACTCCTGGAGGCAGAGGGCTGGGCCCCTTGACCTACAGAAGGCCATTTCAAGCCATGATTCTGGGACACTGGTCTTCGCGTTGGGAATTGGAGACGATGCATCTTCACTGAAGGCTCCTGCCCCCTCCCAGCCCACCGCGCAGGGACGGTTCCACTCATTAGAGGCAGGCCTGTTTCTCAGGGACCGGCGCACTCTTCTTAAACAACTATTGTCTCCTTGCTTATTCAGCTGTCAGCTCTTTTCCCATGCTGCTGCTGACTTTCAGTCTGAAAAGAGCCCTCTCCCTGCTGGGCAGTGAGGCGAGTTTCATCCGAGGACACTGTGAGCCCCCCTACCCCCACCACACCGTGGACCACGGCGAAAGAGCAAGCCTCCTCCTCACATCACACAGTGATCTTAGCTGGCCCCCGTCTCATGAAAGTAAGGAGACGGGAGGACGAGTAAATGAATAACTCTTATCTCTGTTTCTAGACATTCTTAGTACTGGGCAAAGAGATTATGTGGAGTCAAAATATGTTCAGCCTAGGAACTGAAAAAAAAGATTAAAAAAAAAAAGATGAGAAATTGACCTGGGACAAATTGGACCATGCATTTATTTTTAGAAATTAGGCAAAACCCCAAAGATATCATGTAACGTCACCTGGGAGAAGTGCTAGGACCAGAAGTCCAGATATTCAGGTTCTGGTTTCAACTCTGGAGCTAACAAATTAGCTTATCTGAACCCAACATGTGGCAAGGCTAGGGAATGACACTGAATCAGCTGACCAGAGGGTGAGCTTAGCTGACTCTCTGTATCTGTCTGAAAACAGATCTGCTCATAGGCATGGAGCATTCGATGGTACATAAAACAGCAGTAACCTTACGTGTGGAAGACTAGATGCTTCCCACATTCTCTAGACACGTCCATCACAAGTGTAAAATGTCTTTACTCAAAGGTTTGCCTTTTGGAACTAAGCCAAATTTATTATCTAATTCATTTCAAAACAGATTTAAAACAGAGATGAAGGAGAAAGAAAATTCTTTAATTCTGTACATATTAGAATTTTAATTATTATTATTAAAGAAAAACTCCTCAAATATGAAATATGATACACTGGAACCCCTTACCTAACACCAGTCACTCTGTCCCCTTATTCCTGGGGTGTCTTAGTGTGAATCTCATTTGGAAACTTCCAGAAAGGACAAGCTAGCACAGAATACTGTGGCACCTGTCCCAGGATTGCTGGTGGTGGAGACAAGTAGAAATGCAGCTTTGGAAAAAAATGGAAAGGTGAAAAGTTCATGAGATATTTGAAGCTAAAAAATGAAAATCGTATATCCATTATAGGAAAGAAAAGAGGGAGTTTCTAAAATTGCTAATGGGACTAATTTGCCTGCTCTCCCTTGAGAGGCTGGTTCATCCCACACTTTAGGATGTTATGGATCTCTTGCATTTTCCTGCTGTCTTATGAATTTTTTTTGTCATGTGACTTCCCCTTTCTCCTTTGCTTTATTCTTTGGCATCCTTTCCCTTCACCTCGGGCTTCCAGATAATCAGCCCCATGATGCCAGGTGTCTTGCTCCCGTTCAGCATAATTGAGTTTTCACATTCACTTGAAATTTGGGCCCCTTCGGAGCCGGCCAAGCCTGGTAATTAAAATGTCCCCTTCATCTCTAATTGCTTCATTTAGCATCTAGTGCAATGGTTCAGGAGCACGTGTGCCCTCCACAGCGATCGGCTGTGCCCTGGATAACTGACAAGCAGTAGCTCTTGCCCTGGCTGTGGAAGGTTGGTCTATTCTGGGGTTGGGCATTTTTGGATCCCAGCCCTCTCCTTTGACCCACTGTGCTCTTCTCACTTGTTGGAAAACATATTTTTAATATCTCTGCCTTCCTGGGTGTCAAGAGGGGCCAGTCCCTGCCCTCAGTCCTCGGACACAGGCTATTACATCTCCCAGCAAACCTTATTGCAGAGGCCACACATCCTCACCTGAGCCAGGTAAGGAGGTGGGGAGGAGCTCTGGGCTGGGAGGGGCCAAGTCAGAGTTTGAGTCCCAGCTATACAGGCCCTGGTCTAATAGTGTCTCATCACGACCTTGGGGAAGTTTCTAGGTTGAGCTGCAAGATGACTGGGGCAACCGAATCAGGGAAGTTTTGGAATGTCTTAATTGATCAAGAATTTACATTATGATTGTGACACAGGGGCTATCTGGGACCTCAGGTGTGACACACAGATGCTACCTCTCTTGCAGCCTCTGAACATGGCTGTGAGGGAGGTGACTGTATCCCCCTAGACATGAGTTGTATCAGGCAGGAGGCAGCAATGATGGTTCTGTGGGTTTGAGAGTGGGGAACGCTGCCACAAGAAGCACCAAGGCTATGATTCTTTACCTCTCTTCTCTATATTGCTCTTCTGAAAGAAAGAGTGTTTGAGAGGCAGGGGTAGGTACTTCCTGCCAGAGGGATGCTGTGATGTCACCACTGTTCCGCTCAGGAAGGGTGGGTAGCAGGAGCTTTTGCTCATAATTGGAAGAATTGGCCAAAGTCGCAGATTCCAGTTAGATTTGCTGAAAACACTTTCAGGTGTTGGGTGAAGTCTAGCAAAATGGTCTCTCCCTCTCAGTGCTGGTGATATTAAGACTTCTCTCCACTGAAAGTGAAGGGAAAAAGGTCAAAACATTGCCATTACCACCCACATTTTTTCAGCGAGCTTAACAATGCTTTGAATCTAGTAACTTCTATCTCGTGAGCATCACAAAGTATTAGGACTTCCTTTTGTAGGACGTATGTGTGTGTGGATGTGTGTTTCTACCCTTACATATGTGTGCCTGTGCACTTGTGGGTAGATGCAGTATGGAGTGGAGGGAAGTCATCATCTTCTCATGGGGTGAGAAGACAAATCCCAGAACTGGACATCTGAAACTGGTTATTTGGGGGAAAGCGTATCTTTGTTGATTGCCAGCTTTGGCAAATAAAAATACATGATGCTCAGTTAAATTCAAATTCCGGATACACAAAGAATTCTTTTTTTTTAGTACATATATGTGCAACGCACTATTTGGGACACACACTGTGAATAGCTATCTGTTGTTTGTCTACAATTCAGAGGTAGCTTGGCATCATGCATTTAATCTGGCAATTCTGCTGGTGGTGGTGTGGTAGGCGGTATCAGAGTCTCTGGGTTATGAAGAAAGCACACAGCTGTAATTGTTTTTCCAAGCTTTACAGTGCCTATGAGAGTCAGAAACTTGGGGGAGGAAGTTAAAGTCTTTGTACCAAATCAAGTGTTGGGAAACTTCTGCTGTGTAGCTTAAAACAATAGAGGAGCTGAGAAAATCACCCGGTTAGTTATTCAACATAGGGTCTCAGGACTCTGCGTTTATTCAGGATTAATCTTTTTTATTCTTTCATTTGAAAACCACTCTTTGAGCACCTACTGTGTTCCAGATACTGTGTTCTTGAGTAATCACAATGGAAAACTAATTATAACACTGTATTGTTGGACTACCTGGATTTCAGGGGAAAAGAACAGACATATTCAAGAAAGCTCAAGGAAATTGAAGAGTTAGTTTTTCTATCAAACACTGCATGTTTATCTCAGATTTTCTCCAAGTTTCTGCTCTGTTCTCCATTTTACCAACCAGCTTTTTCTACTTACTAATTCTCTATATGCTACCAAATGGCTCCCTTGCTACCTAAAATTATACCCTGCCACCTTTCAGGTCTGAAACGGCTTCCCCAGTGGCTCAGATGGTAAAGCGTCTGCCTGCAATGCAGGGGACCTGGGTTCAGTCCCTGAGTCAGGAAGATCCCCTGGAGAAGGAAATGGCAATGCATTCCAGTATTCTTGCCTGGACAATCCTGTGGATGAAGGAACCTGGTAGGCTACAGTCCATGGGGTCACAGAGAGTCGGACACGACTGAGTGACGTCACTCACTTCAGTTCCCAAACTTCTCCCTCAGTATCGTATCTCTGTGTATCTTAGTTTAAACGCTTGGGAAGAATTTGACTGACCAGCTTATCGTTCAGGCACTCATCAGTCAATGCCACGGCTCTCCTGTCAAGTGTCCACCTAACGTTCAGTCAACTACGGTAGGATTGTAGAAAAGGCAAGAAGGACTTGCAAAAGACCTAGCATATTCTGTTCCTGTTTTTTTTTCTTTTTTTCCACATGCTTAGTTCTCAAAAGTATCTCTGACTAAATAAGTTATTATTTGTAAAGCTTAGTAGTGAAGGGGCTTCCCTGGTGACTCAGATGGTAAAGAAATCGCCTGTAATGCAGGAGACTTGGTTTTGATTCCTGGATTGGGAAGATCCCCTGGAGAAGGGAGTGGCAACCCACTCCAGTAGTCTTGCCTGGAGATTTTTCCATGGACAGAGGAGCCTGGTGGGCTACAGTCCATAGGGTCTCAAGAAGTCGGACACAACTGAGTGACTTTCACTTTCACAGTGGTGAAGAGTCTATAGTCTGGAATCAGACAGATTGAGTTTGAATCTTGGCCTTACTGTTTCAGTTTTATTATGTCCTCAAGACAGTCACTTAAAAGTTTCTATTTCTTTGTGTTTCACCTCATAGAGCTGCTATGGATGAGAAGCCGAGCGTTTAATGCACGTGTGCTCAGTCGCTTCAGTCAAGTCCGACTCTGAGACCCCATGAATTGTAGCCCACCAGGCTCCTCTGTCCTGGGATTCTCCAGGCAAGAATGCTGGAGCAGGTTGCGATGCCCTCCTCCAGGGGATCTTCCCGACCCAGGAATTGACCCCGAGTCTCTTATATCTCCTGCATTGGCAAGCGGGTTCTTTACCACTAGAACCACCTGGAAAGCCTGAGCACTTAATAGATGGTAGCGATGACCGTTAGTATCCCCACACATGCAGACACACATACTCAGCCGCCTCCCTTTAGGAGGCAGTACGATGTCATGATCCGCTGTTGCATCCAGAGTTGACATCAAAACAATCACCTTAAATGCTAGTTTCCTGGCCACATCTGTTTCTCCTCTGGTTATATTCCAGTAGACTTACATAGAAAATTTAATATAAAGGTAGACATAAAAAAACAGAAAATTATGATAAAAATAAATGAAATATAATGCAAGTTATAACGATGATTCCTACTCAAAATAGAAAGAAGAACTTTACTGAACATGCAGCCTATGTTGTAGGAAATCCCTTTAGCTATTTAACATGGGGTGCCCTTCCTGATCCTTTTCTAAGTATAGCCATTTGTATTTGTAGGTGATAAAATATTGGCAGAGGCCTGAATAGTCTAGCCTCTTTCTAAGACTCATTTAGTTTGTGTATGAAAATTAGAGCATCTCTTAAAACGGACCTGTGCCTTTTAAAAAGAGCCTGGTTTCTTTAACAGAAACCAGCCCCTTGCCCATGAACACACGCACAAAAATCTGCTCCGTCCTACAAAGGTTAAATCTCCTGTGACCCACACTCACCAAAGTACGGACTGGGGACACCTCTGTCCCTGCCGCATAGAGGCACCTCCAGCCTCTCCATGCGTTACTTTGACTTCCCAGTGTCTGCTGCACCTATCTCAAGGTGGGGAAAAGAGCGCTTCTTGACTTCCATTATAATGGAACAAATACTTATCCAGGTGGGACTGCTTGAGAGTCTGTGATTCTAAGACTTTTGGAAGGTCCTTGCCCTTGGTTTGGTACTGATGGGAAATGGCACTTATGTCCTGTCTGAGACAGAGGGAGATGGTTACATTTCTGCGGCACTGGGAAAGGAAGTGGTTGAGTCAAGGCTGGATATCAGGAAAAGGGAAGAGAGTTTCCAAGGTACTTCTTGGCCTTTCTGAGTCCCCTCTACCCCTGGGGAAAAGGAACGTGACAATACAATATCTTTCAAAGTCCTAGGGTTCAATTGTGGACAAAGTGGGAAGTAACCACAGCCACATGGATGGGATCTAATATTCACCTTTGGGTCAGCTGACTTGTATCGAGGTCTACCACATGTTTGGTTCCCCTGGTGACTCAGTGGTAAGGAATCTGCCTGCCAATGCAGGCAACACGGGTTCAATCCCTGGATCAGGAAGATATTTTGGAGAAGGGAATGGCTACCCACTGCAGTACTCTTACCTGGAAAATCCTGTGGACAGAGGCGCCTGGTGGGCTATAGTCCAGGGGGTTGCAAAGAACTGGACGTGCCCGAGTGACTAAACAGCCACACAACCACACAACCCTCCAGAAACGTCGGTTCCCATCTGAGCGGCACACTTGTGTGCCCCCCTGCACTTGCACACAGCCCCCATACCGTTCCCTACCCTACAACACACGTGTGCTAAGAACATGGAGCCAGTTTCCAATGCAGGAGCACTTCAGAGGAGAGTTAATGCAGGTTTTGCCAAAGCCATTACAGAAGGTTTAATGAGAGTGACATCATTGCAGCACCACGTTAGATGCTTGATGGCTTTTAAATAATTTGGGAGGAGAGAATGAGCATTAGAGGCTGGGGGTGAAAACAATTTGGAGACAGAGAGAGCAAAGCCATAACTTGTTAAGTTACTGAGGAGAGAATGAACAAAAGTGTGCGTGTGTGTGTGTGTGTGTGTGTGTGCTTGGTGAGGAGGCAGTAACGGAGGAGGTGTGTAAAGACACCAGGATAGAAACACACGTACCTTTCCCATCGTTATAAAAGAAAGGCTTTTCATGCCTCTCCTATCTGACCTGTCCTGGGTATCTGTGATGCTTGTAATCAAATTTCCATACTTAGGGAGAACATACATTCCACAAATACCTTTTCTTCGTACAGGCAGACTCTCCACACAAATTCCCAACCACAGAAAATGCTGCATTAATTTGATTCAGGAGCACATGATAACATCTTTCCAAAACACACAGACTGGCTCCGTCTCCTCTTTCTCCCTTTGATGTATCAGCCTTGTGGGACTTCTGGGAAAGCAGACCCTTCCACAGGCTCAAGGGCCCCTTTCCACTCCTCTGCCTCCTTGCCACTTAATGCCTTCCTTACCTTCTCCAACTGCCCATTTCAACTCCCTTCCCCCTGGAGAAATACATCGGTTTGTCCTCATCTGCAGAAGGGAGGTCCCTACAGCAGACCTTCAAGGAGGCGGCATACCCTCCACCTTCCCCCACCTCCTCCTGACAGAGAGTCACCTGTACCAGGCAGGCCTCTGTATCAGTCTTACAGAGTCTCTGTGATCCTGGGCTCTGCCCTCGAGAAAAACCCTGACTTATGGAATGCTGGCCTCTGTGATAGTGATGGAAAGTGATAATAGGTTTCGGAGAAAGGAGAGACCAGGGTGGGATACAGTGGCCAAGGAAAGTGACATGGGGAAGTGGGGTCTGAATTGCCTTTTGCAGGCTTAGGAGAATTTGGAGTTAGTTAGAGAGGAATGAGAGACTTCCCTGATGGGCCAGTTGTTAGGACTCAGTGCTTCCAATACAGAGGATGCAGATTTGATCCCTGGTCAGGGAAGTAAGATCCCATCTGTGAGGATAAACAAAGAAACACACCAAGCTAAGCATTAAAAAGTAAAAAAAAAAAAAATTAGGAACATGATGCTACATTTTTTAAAATAGAGGAGAATGGAAGGCATGATGGAAATTTTGATAGTGCCCTGGCCATTGATGATACAACGCTAGAAGAGATCAGTATAGGTTAGGAGTGCACTTCCCTGCAAAGTCCTTGGCTTGGATACATTGGGTTTGAAGGGCATCCTAGGCATGTTTCTGCCTCTCATTACCCATTCTCTTTTGGACTAGCCATATCACCAACATCAAGCTGTAAAGAGATTTCTTTCAGCAAGGAGAACTCTTTCCTAATTCTAGCCTTTTCTGAAAGGTCTGATTAGCTTCCCCTCTTCTCTCCTCCCGAGGGCTTTTTTTTTTTTTTTCCTTTTCTCTCCAGGTTCATGGATTCCCCTGATATAAGAGGGAGAGGGAACTGCTAAAGAGTTGTTTGGCGTATATTGCTGTATATCTTCATCAATGTCTGGGCAGGCGAAAAGTGAGAGGCTGACTCAATTAAGTGGAACAGCAATGGGGAAGGGGGTGTGGTGGGTAGGGTTTTAGGAGAGGATGGTGCTAAATCAAGCACATAATTTCCAAAGTGCCACCAGTCAAAATCAGCTCTCAACAAATCTGTGGTCGATTTTTAAAAGGACATTTTAATGATGAAATGACCATCTTTGAGACTATTTTGCGAGTGATTGAGTAAAATTACCTAGTGAAAAATGTATAGCATCACGTTCTTGAACATGCTTCCTCTTCTTTGCTCCCTAATGGACAGAAGCACAACTGGTCTCTAATCGCATGAAACACAGCTCTCCTTTCCAGCCTGTGATTATGGAGGGGACCCAGAGAGATGCTAGTTAAGGACTCTGTCAACTTGTCCATTAAAAGAGCTGGAGTTATGTGGGAGATGTGTGTGTTTCCTTTCTTTCCTTTTCCTTTATTATTATTGTTATTATTATTATTTTTTCTTTCCCCTGAAAGAGTTCAGATCACAACTGTTTCCAGTGAGGCTGAAGCTTTGACATAGATTGTCAGCAGGGGAGGAAATTATCTTCCACCAACTTTGCACTTAAAAAACAAAATGAATGCCGCTTTGATTGGAGGGGACCAATTGGTTCTCTGACCTTACTGTGTTCCAAGATTCCTGCTGATTTGGAGCCTGGGTTCAGGCTTGCTTCAGAATTGCCAGGAAAAACAGAGGCACTTGGCATCTTGCTTTGAGGCGACAGGGAAACAGACTCCAGTGTTTCACGCCTGACTGTAGAGTGAATTTATCCCCACCCGCTTTCTCCACTGCGCTCCCATTGGTTACCGACAGTCCTCAGGTTGGGGACAATGCCAAGTTTACAACTGAAATGTTCCTCAGTTGAGGAGAAACTGAATGCCAAGGATTATTATTCAGAAGCATTTCTCCTTCTGTTCTTTTCCATTGGAACTGCTTCTGTTCTAGACCCAAATGGGAAACGCGGGCTCTTTAAGGAGAGAGGGATGGATGTACTGGCTACAAAGGGCCTTGGAAACAGGCTAACCCATGGGCACTCTGGGTCAAGTGTTACCGAACCAGGAAGGCAAACCCCAGGGTGAAACCCTGAAATTCTTTTAATACGGAAAGGAATTAGATAACTTACGATGCAAGGGACGCAGAGCCAGCCTGGGTCTTGTGGATTACGTGCTGCCCCACGTGCTCCCCTCCCCCGTCAGCCCACGTGCTTCTCCTCCTGGCAGAGCCGAGGACGTCGGAGGGCAGGGTGCCCAGCCTGGCCGCCTGCATGTCCTCGTCCGTGCCCCTCTGCTGACTCAGAGTGCCTTTGTCTCTCGACCCTACTTCATCGCCTTGAGGATTAGGATTTTCAACGTGTGAATTTTGGGGAGACACAAACACTCCGTAGCAGATGGGTTAACAGACTCTGCTGACTGAATGTAATGAGATGGAAGGGAGTAGAATCTCAAGGTTTCAAGCCTGGAGAACAACTTAGAAGCTGGTTCAGAAATCTGTGTTTTCCTTAGGGATAGCATCTCATTCCCCGAGACTCACAGATTCTGAGTAGGTCTCTGTGAGGAAATAAAACCCACCCAAATACCATCCTAGTGTTCATCAAGTACCCTCTCCTGGTCTGACCAACTCTAACCTCCCCACCTCCTCTTGAGGCCTCCAAGTCTTTCTTCATGGACAATGTGTGAACTACTTCCTTCCTATCCTGCGGGGTTCGACTTACATTTGTGATGACAAGACTTGGCCTGATATTTTAGTGTGGGAGGTCATTTCTTTTTTGGCCTAGTTTGAGGAGTGTTCTGATTTCTTTTCACTTTCAGTGGGGTTTCCGTTGTAATGGAGGATCAGTTCTAATGCAGTTCTAATCAGTTCTCCTTACTTCAGCCCTGAGAAGTAAGGAGAACAAACTGCCTCCTTCTTTGTCCATTTTCAGGATTCAAATGAATCTCTTTCAGAGGAAAATCTTTCCATTCTTTTCCTGGTATTTTGAAATTTCTGGACCAGAGAATCAGGCTTTTGGTTCCCCACTGAGAGGCACAGCTTACATACAAATACAACTAGGAGAGAGATTAGAGGTGATTTTGACTCCTACTAAGGGTAAATTACTGTTACAAATTACATGTTAAAGACATGTTTTGATGGTGACTGTGGCTCTGGAGAGGTCTACAAATGAGAGGCAAGTGCTGGGATGAGAGCAGCTGCAGAATTTGGGGGTGAATGATGAATAAATTAGGTTACTCACAGTTTAGCATTGAACCAGGTTGAAATTAGAGATTCTTTAAGTCACTAGGAACTTCAAATCTATACTGCCCATTTCCCACATCCAGTCAAATCTGAATTCTCTGGAAGGGCTGGACTGAACACTAAACAAGCCTATGAGATACTTTGCAGAAAAGGACCTCTGATAATCTACCTCCTGCATCGCTCAGTTACTGGGAGGTTCTGATCTATATTCAAATGAAAATGCCTCATTTGTTTTAACCTTAGTGAAAATAAAAAAGCAGTACTTTTTCTGGAAAGAGGTTAAAAATTCTAAGGTTGTTAGGCTCCCAGAAGAAGAGAGGAAAGAAAACCTCATTTTGCCTTGGGCGGGGTGAATCCCTCCCATCCCCCACCTTTCTATAATCCCATATCCCTGTGTACCACAGCACCCCTGTTTGTCTGTCTTGCAGCCCTCATTGGCTATGCTTCCTTCCTTCTGTCAAGTTCCCACTCCCAATTCAATTTCAAATTAAACTCCCTCCCACTTTCTCTTATTCTAACCCAGAGGAGATGGAGAACAGCTGGTCACCATCTTCCTTATGATAACCCTTCATATGGTGGAATTTTATTTCCTTAAATTAATGACAGCGTGTTGGGTGTCTTCCATCCCAGACACATTTTAATAGATGCTTTTAACATACGGAGAGCCGAGGGACAGAAAACAATGCTTCTGTCGTGTTTGGGCACATCCTAGATTTGAACACGGCTGACTCTCAACAAAGCTAGCACCTTCTGATTTGGAGACAGAGTTTAGAGATGTTTACACGTCCAAGAATCCCTGTGAACCGTCAGAACGGCATAACCTTGTTCGGTGTGATGGGCTATATGACTCCAAACGCCCCTTGTTCATCTGAAATCAAGTGTTTACCATGTTTATAATATTGCTGCTGTGATGAGTCCTATGGTGAAAGCAATCATTCCGCACTTCCCGTTTGCCAGCATTCTTTTCTCACAAGTCAGGGAAAAATGGCAATGGGGGCATTTTGATCCCTTATGGAGACCTGCTCATAATCTGGGGAAAGGGATGGTAGGCTTAGGAAAACGCACGGTGTTAAACTATTTTCTGTTTTCTCTAAGCTTACATCTCAGAATTCTACTCCCTTCCACCTCGTTCCATTCAATAATCAAAGCCTGTTAAGTCATCTGCTCTGGACTAAGTGTTTCTGTTCCCCCCAGATTCATCTGTTGAAACCTGTTTCCCAAGGTGATGGTAATGGGAGGTGGGGCCTTCAGGAGGTGATTCGGTCATGACAGCGGAGGTCTCATGCATAGGACTGTGCGCGCACACTCGGTCGTGTCCGACTTTTTGCGACCCCATGAACTGTAGCCCTCCAGGCTCCTCTGTCCGTGGGATTTTCTCAGGCAAGAGTTCTGGAATGGACTGCCATTTCCTTCTCCGGGGGGTCTTCCTGACCCAGGGGTTGAATCTGTGTCTCTTGCATCTCCTGCGCCAGCAGGGAGGTTCTTCACCAGTTGAGCCCCCAGGGAAGCCAGGGGGTAGCGTTAGCGCTCCTCTAACAGAGAGCTGGACGGACACAGTGAGCAGACTGTGGTCTGTGAAGCAGGGGTGGGTTCTCTCCAGAACCCAGCTGTGCTGGTCCCCTCAACTTAGACCTGCAGCCTCCAGAACTGTGAGAAACAAATTTCTGTTGCTCCTAAGCCACCCGGACTTATACTATGTTACAGCAGCTCAAATGGACTAACACATCACCTTTCTAGACGTTCCCATTTCTTCCTGGCCCTGCAGTTGCCACTTTTGATCAGGCTTTAATTGTTTTGCCTCTAGACTTTTGTAGTGGCTTCCTAAATGGTCTCCCATTCTCTGGGAATTTTGATTTTTTTCTTTTAATTCATTCTCTCTCTCTTTTTCTTCCCAGTCCATCATTTTTTCTCATTTTTCTTGCCTTCCGTCTCTTTTGCTTTACATTGTTTCTAGGACGCCATTTCCTTGCCAAAGTGTGGGTTGCAGAATTTGTATCCCAGCCCTGCCAGTTACTAAGTGATTGTGAATGAATTACTGACTCTCTCTTTGCCTCTATTTTCTCATTTGTACAATGAAGCTGAGGATTAACCCTCTAAGGAAAGTCATAATTCTGATTTTTCTGAGAATAATTTTTTTTTTTTTTTTGCACAATACTTGCCTCCTGAAATTTTTCAGTCCTTCATGATCAAACTCAAAGGTCACTCGTTTCCTTCAGGCTTTTCTAATGGATCAGTTAATGAAACCTTGCCCTTCTCTCTGAATTGTGACATCATTCTTTAGTGGATATTTTACAACTCTTCTCACCTTCTGTTTATATTATGTTCTATTTTCTTGAGGGGGAAGAGTCTATATCTTTCCTATTTTATTTATCCCTTCTCTCTATACCTGGTCCCATGCCCTCCTTGTTGTGGACACTCAAAATAGGATTGTTGATTTTCACGAATGGCAGACAATAACCCTGGGGTTTTGGTGTAGCCATTGGTAAGGGGAGACAAGGCCCATCAGTAGCACCTTCACTGCTTTGAGCCATAACCAGAGGCTCAGTACAGGGCTGGAGGGAATGAGACAGTGAGTTTAGTGGGAGAAACTTCAAAAGGCACTTCTCCCTGTACCAGCAAAATGCTTCACACAGAAAATGTGCTCCAAAACGTTGTATGAGTGGATGAGGAAAGCAAAGCTGTGCAGTGCCTGACATTCGTAATTTATTTATTGCTTTACATTTCCAAACACTCTTCAGTTTTGCTCTCATATTTGATCCCCAAATACCAAACTGGAGCATCTAATAGGACAGATATTATTACCCCTACTTTGTGGATTTGGACACTGGGCATCTCAGAAGTTTGACCAAGGTGCTGTGTAGCACCAAGATGCTGGATACTGAGGGTGGAAGAACAGACGCAGTCCTGGCCATCTGTGAGCTCACGGTCTTAAGAAGAAGGAATGTAGGAAGGTAGGTGAGAAGCAGTCATATCCTTGTAACATTATCTCATGGTACCTGCTGTGATGGGAGAAGACCAGGAGGGCAGTCTGCACGGAGGAAGGAAAGATTCCAAGAGTGGGGATACTTAAGAGAAGTCTTAAAGAAGGAGTAGATGCCAAGAATAAGAACTCAGGAATCCTCAGCTCCCAGCCTAGTTATCTTCCTTTTTGGGTAGAGAAACGTCCAAGTTCAAAATTGTTTTCTAACTTGCAGCTGAGAGGCACCCTCCCAGCTGCAAATCCCGGTAAGTCTCCCCTTTGTGTTGTGGGAAAAGACAGTGCCTGAAATACACAAACACACAGGTAGCATTTCCATGCCAAATTCATGGCAAAGCTGCGGAGACAGAAAGGGCTCCCCAAGGCCTGTCCTCCTTTGTAACCAGGGCCGCCGTGGGCCCCGCGGGCTGGGGAGACAGCCGTGATAGGCTGGGCTCCAGCTGGCCCCGGTCTGTTTGCTGGGTCTGAGCTGCGGCAGACTGGGCTGCTCAGACAAAGGGATGAATGGCCGAAGGTCTGCAAAGGTGGGAAAAGGGAGGCGGGCAGAGGAGGGGCTGGGTGGCGGGGTGACTGACTAATTGCTTTGTTTGCTGGCGGAGGCCTTTCAGCAACCAAAACGGTTACTTGAGGCCCATTGCTTAAGTGCTTTTCATCATCATTACCTCCTGTCATTAGTCCCATAAGCTGCTGCCGTCAGCTCATTGATAGTCAGGGGCCAAGCATGTCACAAACTCGCTCTTGTTTGCAGCTCTCTTTCTGCCTTCATCCAGAGAGAGGCCCTGCTCCTCTAAGGCCTCTCTCTCTCTGGCTGCTGGGTCCCAACCTGTTCCCCCGTTCCGTGGGTCCATCTGTTAGGAGGCCCGCTGATGGCTGCCCCTGGCCGTCCGTGCCTCGCCTGTGAGGCTGAGGGCAGAGTTAGGTCTGTTGCTCCCAGCAGCGGCCCTGTGGCCTCTCCTCAGCGGTGACTCTTAGCCTGCTGTGTGGCACTGAGTCTCTACCGTCACAGGTCCCTGCCGTGTCCTGGCCTCATGAGGACCCAGGACGGCGCTGCTTTCTCTAGGGACCCCAGAGTGAGTTTTTCTCTCTTCAGTCATCGCCACTGATTATGTGGGTCGTTAAATGAGGGCTGATACATACCAGAGAGCATGCTGGGAACTAGCTGTCTATTGAACCCTCTAAGGACACAGGAGATAATGCTATCTCCATTTTACAGATGAGAAAACCAAGCTTCAGGGAGGCTGAGTAACTTAATTGAGATCACATTAGCATCACCCTACTTTTTATGGCTTCAGAGGTGTGGTTTATTCCTTGATTAGCCCTGTGGAAAAATGCTATGAAGGCAAGATTTGGAATCAAACAGAGTTAAGTTAGGTTTCTGCTTCTGGCATGTAATAGGTGAATAACTCTTGGCAGATCACTTAACCTTTTTGACTCTCAGTTTTCTTATCTAAAAAATGGAGATCTAACTTCATCTTATTACCATTGTTAAAGGGGTTAAATGAGATAATATATGAAAAATGTCTAGTACAGAATCTTTGAAAAAAATGGCAGTATTACAAAGGCTGTAATTGCTAACAAGGATGACAATTAGGAAATACCACTGGGCCTAGCAGAGTGTCTTACTTGAATCCTGGCTGTTCAGTTCATGTTTCTTTATACTGTGTACTTGTGTATCGGTCAGGATAGACTGTGTTACATTATGGTAACAAATGACCCTTGGAGTTTGCTGGCTTACAACAGCAAAGGTGTATTTCTCCCTCACTGCTACCTATCCCTATCTTGAGCTGTCTTGGGCTCTGTTCCACGGTATCTTTACTCCATGTTATCTTTACTTCAGACCTCTGGCTAAAGGAGTATTCTCTGGCTAAGGTGGTTCGGTTGATAAAGAAACTGCCTGCAATGCAGGAGACCCCAGTTCAATTCCTGGGTCGGGAAGATCCACTGGAGAAGGGATAGGCTACCCCCTCCAGTATTCTTGGGCTTCCCTTGTGACTCAGCTGGTAAAGAATCTGCCTGCAATGCGGGAGACCTGGGTTCAATCCCTGGGTTGGGAAGGTTCCCTAGAGGAGGGAAAGGCTACCCACTACAGTGTTCTGGCCTGGAGAATCCATGGTCTGTATAGTCCATGGGGTCGAAAAGAGTTGGACATGACTGAGCGACTTTCACTTTTTTTTTTTTTTAAAGTACGCTTGGTAGTGATGGCAGAGGGAAAAGGACATGGTGGAGCTCTGAGAGCCTCAGCTTAGAAGTGATGTCTATCATGTGTGCCTGCATTTCATTGGCCAAAGCAAGTCACATGGGTGCTCAGGAGTTGAACAGAGCTGGTTCGTGTCATCGGCTCACAGGGAGGGGCACTGCAGGGAGCTGAAACCAGAATGTTTAGCAATGAGTAAGGCAATCAACCACAAATGGGGCTGCAATTGATTTTGATAGTCTCAGAACTTACATATTTTGGTCTTATTTTATGTACTGCTCAGATGTGCCCAAGAGTATTTAGGTTTGTTTTTGTCAGTTTTGATGAACCAAGATATTGCCTGAAATAACAAAATACACTTAGACCTAGTAAAAACATTTTCAATTGCTGAAATTTCTGGAGGAAAAATAACTGTTATTATACATCTAAAAGTGTCTAGCCTCAACTGTTTCCTCCATTAGAATAATTTTTGTTATGCTATTTTTGATAATGTGATATTTCTTAAGAATGCATTCATTGTTTGATAGTAGGAAACAATACCTTTTTTTCCCCCATTATTCCTTAATTTTAGCTGTATAACTTTTGATTGTCCATGTTCCAGAAAAGGGAAGTTTAGAAGATGCATCAGAGGATGCTCCCCTCCCAAATACATAATTTTTCTTATTCACACATCTTTGCCTCCATCTCTCATGTAGCATTTATCCCGATTCTGCTTTATTCAGAGTTATTTATTTATGTATCAATTAATCATAGTCTGCTACTCGATTGTCGGTTTCTAGAGGGTGGTGACTATTTCTTTCTATCTCTGTGTCCCTTCTGGTACCTGATCCTGCTTTCCATAAGATTTCTTGAGTTGAACTGGGTGGGAGGCAAGAATTACTCTCAGACATAGTGTAAAAGAATAGGCTCTTCTTCTCTTCAGGTAAAAAGCTGTAAGATTGTTTTTTCCTCCAGAGAAGAAGAAGCAGGGTCTCACTAACTATTCCTGAGGGTTACCTCCAATTGGCCTTACATTGCTCTTTCTAAGCCCAGTGCCAACTATGCAAGTGAGATGCTAATAGGTTTTCTTCCCTTCTCACCCCGTCTAATATTTGCTTATGCAGCCCACCTTTAGAGACATTCTAGCTAGCTGTGCTCAGTGAGTGGGAGGGAGGAGGTAGGGAGGAGAGGGGGGATGCAGGAGAAGGCAGAAGATTTGGAGCGAAGGCACAGGCAATTGTGAAACAAAGAAAGAATTGTGTCTTGTGCTGTTTGGGAAAAAAAAAGATAAGAAGCATGAAGTCCTGATAGAGTCTGTTGTATTAAATTGAGAGGAAAAAATTCTTGCCTCTAACTTTTCAGTGGAGACTTAGGGTCAGTAGAGCAGAATATGATGTTGCTGGTAACTGATTTAATATTCAACTTTTGCCTATAAATACAAAAGTAAGACAGCAAGAGTAAAAGACTGCTATATAGAATGATGCTGTTACCCATCTCTAAATAGCAGGACTTGAATAAGGAGAATTCCATTTACTTAATTGATAATGAGTTTGTGAAAGCTCCTTTAAGAGACACCTCAACTGTCTTGTTTGCCAAAGTGATGCTTGGAATTCAGCACAGAATTCTAAGGACTAAGTCTTTTTGGGTGTGTGACCTAGAAGCTTGCTTACTTCTGCTGCTTGGGATTCCTGGGTTCTCTACCCATGTGTCCAGGCTGCTATGCCCTGTTCGTTGGATACCCTGGTACCAGCCTTCTTGATACTTCCCACCGCCATGAACGTATATTCACTCCTCTTTATAGTCTTGGGTTCCTGGGCTAGATAAAGTAGACAAGAACTGCTTATAATCTTTTACATAACCTAAATACTTTTGGCAGCAAGAAGTGGGTGGGAAATAAGAAAGGAGCTCAGATGGGGGAAATGAGTTGGTCTTCTGTACCTTCCACTCACAAAGTATTTTGTAATTCCACAAAGACTTTGGGCATTCATTTTATTGTGATGGTACGGCAGCATAGAATTCTGCAACATGATCCATAGACTGGAATCCCAGCCCTACTTCTAACTCTTCTAACTCATTTATTAAATATATTTTGAATGCCTTCTACACTCTGCAAAGCTCTGGGGGATACAAAGATGAAAAAGCCATCATCTCTGCCTTTGAGAGATGCACCGTTTAGTAGAGAAGCTTGTAAACATGCAAAAAGTGTGATAAAAATACATCGTGGTAATGCATGTAAAAAGGGACAGTACATGGCTTTAGATATACACCCAGAAAATGTGAGCAATTATCAGGACGATCGCTGTTATCATTATTAAGTGGTAACGGTGGCATGCTCAATGTCTTACAGAATCATTAAGGAAAAATTATACCTGGGGTACTAAGTGGGAACACAGGGGAAGGCCTCACAGGAGAAATCACTTTTGATTAAAATCTTAAAGAAAGAATGGAAGATCATAACTGAGTGAGCTTGGGATGGGAAGCTGGGTCGGGGAGGGTAAGAGTAGGGGGAGGCAATCCACACGGAGAGAACCATCTGCCCAATGCAGGAAAGTAGGGGAGAGTGGCTATGTGCCCGAGCATGTGCAGTTTGGCTTGGCTAGAGTGTAACAGGGAGGCTGAGTTGAGGAGGATGGATGGTCTCCTCTTCTGGTTGAAGAATTAGATCTTATCTTCTGGGCTGCAGGAATGAAAAGCATTTCATAAGCTTCAATCAGATTTTCATTTCAGAAAACTAACTCTGCCCCTGGTTAATCATCTATACACACAATTGGGATTCACACACAACGTCTGTAGACCTCAGTTTTCTCATGGATCATGAGCATGATGACTCATGACCCGCTCACCAGATAAACGTGCTACCTGCATCAAAATGAGGAATAAGGAGGTGAAGGCCTCTTTGTTCATGACATTATCTTTAATGCATCCGACCATGTGCCTGATTACTTCTGGGTCTTGGCTTATATGTCCTACCTCTTCCTTTGCCCACAGCATAACTGCTTCCCACCTCCTTTAAACTTCTTCAAGTTGTCAGCATATTTTTCTGGGCTCCACTCAAGTTATTTCTGGTCAAAAAAGCCTTCTGCTTTCATTTGTTATTGCTGCATTAAAAATTCCCACAAACATATTCGCTTAAAACTGCATTCATTCATTATTTCACGTTCTCTGTAGATCAGGAGTCTAGGCACAGCTTAGATTCTCGGTTCAGGGCCTTACCAGACTGAAATCAAGTTTCTTCCCAGAGCTCAGGTCCTCAGGCTCCCAAGGTAGTTGGCATAATTCAGCTCCTTGAGGTTGTAGGCTGGAGGTCCCTACTTTCTTGCGGGAGCCTCTCCCAGCTACTAAAGCCTGTCTGCCGTTTCTCGTTGTGTGACACTCTCTACAACATAGCAGTCTGCTTCCTCGAGGTTAACAGGAGACCATCTGCTGCAGCTTGAAATCGCTGCCTTCTGTCTCTGATCTCTAGACTCTTCGAGAAAAGGATTCACTTGATTAGGTCAGGCCCACCCACACTCAAGGACAAGGGATTAAACACCAGCAGGCGCACCAGGGGATGAGGATCCTGGGGCCAGGTTAGGAGTCTGCCTATATACCTTCCCTTGCTACTACAGAACAGTTCACCTCTTTGAAATTCTCAAACTTCCCAGGTGGTCTATTACCATCCCCTCCATGTAAACAAGCACTCGATTGTATTCTGCCTCTCTTACCCTTGAGCTGTTGCAGGACCAGTCCTTTCAACTGCCAGAGCCAGAAAGATGCCTTTTCTTGTTTTTGATTTTTTGGCATCTGTTTGCACCCTGGCTCATTGCTCGAGAGACTAGAAACTTAAAAGATGCTGGTATTTTTTGTTCATTGTTTTCCTCTTGTCTTAGACATTGCCATGCATGTGTTCTTCATTGACATGCTAATAGTACACAGAGCAATGACCTTGCTCAAGGCCTCAGGAGAGCCCCCTGAAACTCCACGCCACTCAATATCTTTGTGTGGGCTGTCAGTGTAGTCCTGCACGTTGGAGACCCTGAGTTTGGGAGTCTCAAGGTAAATGGAGAAACAGCCTTATTGTGAAACAGAAGTAAGTTCTCTGCTTAAAAATAATTGTATTCACTTTTGGTTAATGTCTAGCAGAAGCTTAACTGAAGCTTAGGTTTGTTCTGATAGGAAATCTACCTTTGAACTCAGTCTCTGATTTTACTTTGGAGACTGGGCTTTAAAAGAGAACAACTTGGTAAGCCCCAAATCAACCTCCAAACATTTTTTCTCCAGGGATTAACCTTCCAAACAACAGGTGTAGTGTGTTTGGAAAACAAATGCCTAGCAAATGCCGTTTGAGGCAATCCAGGTCCACCCAACTAACTGAGTTTGACAGGTCCTAAGAGATGATAAAGCATATGAACTACTTTCTACAGAGTCAGTAGAGCTTGGAGCTTTTTCTGTGGTTACCGCTACCTCTGGCTATTGCACAGCAAAATCACTCAATAACTTTTGATGTAGAGTTTGGGGAAAAAAAAAAAGTTCTGTCCCTGTTTATTTTTTTCACATTTGCTGTAATGGCAGATTGTCAAGACAGGACTATTAAATATGTATGGGTGCTTGGCCTTGTCCTGGTCAGGCCCAGACTCAACCCACCCACATTGTACAGACAGACTGCTGTTTAAAGTTGGACGATGGCTGTGTATATTTGGGGCAGACAGATGGATTGTGTATATAGAGAAAATGTATACAACAGACTGCATTTCAATGTATATACTGAGAAACGGTGGCTGCGTGGAAGAGCAGAGCTGGGAGCGGTAGGACGCGGGACTCCAGCCTTTCTGAGCCCTCGTTACTATTCTGAGAGGGAGGAAACACTCGGCTGATGAAAATCCTGCAATAGCTCCTCCTAAACGTACCCGCTTTATTATCTCCCTAGAGTCACTCACCACCATCCAGATTACCTAGGACAGTTGTGGCCTGTCCCTGGCTGGTCCTAGCGGTGATACTGACTTAGTCCAGAGCCCACACCCAGTGCCAGCCAGGCATGAGGCTGCACACACTGAGGAAACGTGGGGATGGATTGGTTGGCTAGGGAGAGCGAGGTTAGCCTCTTGCTCTTTTCCCGTGAAGATGTTATTAGAATTCAGAGGAAATTAAACCCGAAAGCAATTCTAGAGATCGCCTCACTAAACTTCTCGTTTTGAAAATGAAAAAGCAACTGAGACTCCGAGAAACTGAAAAGAGCTGTGTAAAGGTCCAACCGCCGGGTAGTCGCTAAGAAGAGCCTGGGACCCAGATCCCTGGTTCCTCCTCGTAGTAATATTCTTCCATGGTCACTCACACAGAGGAGACCTTAGGACCTTCCCGCTCACGCCACCCTTACAGCACTCACTAGGTGATCACTGAGCAGCTGCTGGCTGTGGGCTTCCTGCTTAGCACGTAGAAACTAACAAACAGAGGACTTTTCTCTTCCCACATAGTCATGGGCTTAAGGAAGTTTCTCCCACTCCCTGTTGTTGCTAGGAATTCTGCCACAGTGCTCCATTCCTTAGCTTAAGACTTAGGCATCTACTGAAATACAGCTATCTCTAGAAAAGCCATCACCTTCACCTACTCATTTACTCCCAGGATGAAAGATTTTTTTTTTTTTCCCTTTTATTGTTTTTGCCATACAATGCCATGATATCACCATGGGTTTACATATGCTCCCCCTCCAGAACCCCCCTCCCTCCTCCCTCCCCAGGATGAAAGATTTTATGAGACTCTTTTCTGATGTAGAAGGGAAGATGGGGGACATCTTAGACATAAGAGCTGGAGAGGGAAGAGAGGCATTGAAAGCAAGGCTGTTTATGAGGCTGGGGCTGAGGAACAAATTTCATCAGATCATCATTTTCCCAGGGTCTCAGCCTAGTGGTGTACAATATGATGGGTTTCCCTGGGTGTGGGAGTGGGAAGGTAGATGGCAAAAATGGCCCCTAGTTTCCTTATCCTTAGAACCTGGGCTGGTTTTGTGACATGATTTGGCCAGTAGAATGTGGCAGAAATTATGTCCTGGTTTGGAACTCAAACCTGGAGAGGCCCTGCATTCTTTGCCCTTCTCTCCCGGGATGCCTGTAATCACCGTCTTGTGGGCAAACTCAGGCTAGCCTTTCGGAGGATGAGACGTTGTGTGGAACGGAGGCAATGAGGCCAGCTGATGCTTCCTAGGCTCTCTGGCTGGTTGCCGACTGTTACGGGCTGAACCGTGTTCTACCCCAAATTTATATGTTGAAGTCTTGACCCCCAGAATCTCAGAATGTAACTGTATTTGGAGATAGGTCGTTAAAGATGTAGTTAGATTAGAATTCAGTCTTTAGATTGGGCCCAATCCCATATGACTAATGTCCTTATAAGAAGAGGAAATTTATACACACAGATGTGTGCACAGAAGAAAGACCGTGTGAAGACACAGGGTGAAGATGGCCATCTACAAAGCAGGGGCAAAGCCCTCAGGAGAAATCAAACCTGCTGATACTTTGCTATTGGACTCCTAGCTTCCGAAATTGTGAGAAAACGCATTCCTGTTCTTTATCCCAGTGTGTGGTACTTTGTTGTAGCAGCCTCGGTGAACTAGTACATGCCAGCCTAGCAGCTGGCCGCAGATGCCTGCACACATTTTAACGGTATCAGCCAAGCCTGGCTCAGGTTAGCAGAGCCCCCAGGCTGACCCCAGCCAAAACTGCTCTTTATCGACTGAGCCCTACCTATGCTCTCACTCCAAGCTCCGGCACCATCAGTAAGAAGAGCTGAGCTGATTACTGCTGTTCTCCTATTCTCTACCCTTTCCCAATTGTGCCCACTGTCCCTTGGTCCAAAGAGCTTCTTAACCAAGAGTCAGACAGCTTATGTGAGTCACGCCAGAACAACTGTCGGAAGCCAAAAGTTATTATCCTCAAGTGAGCTGGGCAGACTGGCCTGACGCAGTGGCGTGAGGAAGGCAGGTCTTGCGTATCGGCACTAAACGCCTCTGGGATGGATTTCTACGCTGCCCAAATTATGCATCTTTTGGGAAGCTCTGCAAGCAGGTATTACCTTATGGATACAGTGTGGATAATAGCATGGACTTACAGGGTTGTTATATAACATTAATTCACATAATTTCAGATAGCCCAGAATTCTGTATACAGTAGACAGTCAATACACATAAATTTTATTTTTTTCCCATTGTACCCCTGTTAGGAGGCTCAGATCCACTTATTCACTAATGCTTTTATTTGGTGCCGAGTGCCACATACTGTTCTAGCTGTAAGCCAGA
The DNA here is from genome assembly GCA_007570785.1 of Antilocapra americana. Classification (NCBI taxonomy): domain Eukaryota; kingdom Metazoa; phylum Chordata; class Mammalia; order Artiodactyla; family Antilocapridae; genus Antilocapra; species Antilocapra americana. The sequence continues at coordinate 5,562,260 of ML663555.1, forward strand.
CAGATAATGTCCCTGCTCTTGTGAAGACTGTGTTCTCTTGGGAATATGAAGATGTTAAAATCTGTTTATCTATCTACCTATCTGTCCATCCTCTCTCTGTCTGCCTATCAACTTACCTATCTACTAACTATTGATCAGTCTTGGAGAGATCACAGAGGATTCACTACTTTTCTTTTATTCTTTTATCTTTCACCAGAGCAGCTTCTATTTATTTTAGAAATTGAGCTTCTGAGTAAGGTTTGGCTTGAAGAAAGGGTTATCTAGTTGGGAGAAGTTTGGAAAAAAGCTCCATTGATTCATTTGCCTTTAGGGAATTCCATGTTTTTCTGCCCATAAATGATTTTAAAAGTGAACTCAAGCTTACTACTTTAACTTGGAAATGTTATACAAGTATATAGATTATAAAAAGAAAATTTTGTCAATATGATTCACCTCTAGTATGTGGAATGTAGTGCACAGTTTTCTTAGTGGTTTCAAGTGCTCAGCCTCTTCGAAACACTGGACAACACTGACCCCCGTTCTTCAGAGGGTCCCCAGGTATTCATACACTGAAATTTTCAGTTTTCTGCTTACTTTTTGGGGCTGTTTTCTTCTTAGTTTCCTAACCTACTCTTGTTATTCCTTCTACCCCTTAAATGTCACTGAAACTTTTCTTCTATTTTCATTCTTTCTCAGAATAATTCTTTCCCCATATTCCCAACAATCTTCTCCTTGCAGATGGCAAATGACCCCAATTTCATATTTCTAAGAGCGTTTCTCTTCAGAGAATAAAGTATTTCAGCTTCTTATGGGGCAGCATGGCCAACTAAGGTTCTAGGGGTTTTACAAACACAGGCCCAAGTCCTGACTCATAGATTTCTTAAGAGTATCTCCTACTTTTTTATCTTTCTGAGCTGTGGCATGACATTATCAAGTCTGTCAGTCATTGGCTTAGAGCCTCAGAGTCTTCATCATCTAAAATTGCCCCTTCACCCCTAACCTCCAGTAATTTTTAAGATCTGTTGATTGAGTCCCACAGATTATGACTTCTTTTTATTACTTTGGTTCAGGACCCAATTTTCTCTTACTTGTAGTGTTGAAATTGTCTCCTAACTGGATTTCCTAACTTTATTATCTGGCTTTCAAAGTTATCTTTATCTATTGCTTTTAAAGTACTCTTCCTATAGCAGAGCTTTGATTATATCAGTTGCCTATTGGAAATTTTTTATGACTTCCCACTGCATACAAAATAAATTCCAAATTTCTGAGTATATCACCCTCCTTGACCTGGATCTGAATTGCTTTCTTTATTATTGAAGTATAGTTGATTTACAATATTGTATATGTCATTTTCACATGTACAACATAGTGATTCAGTATTTTTATGAATTGTATCCCACCTAAAGTTACTATAAAATGATGACTCTATTTCCTTGTGCTGTAGACTATCTGCTTGTTGCTCACTTATTTTATACATAGTAGTTTGCATCTTTTAATCACATAACCCTATCTTGCTCCTCCCCTTTTCCCTCTCCCAACTATATCCCCATTATTCTCTATATCTGTGAGACTATTTCTGTTTTGTTATATACATTTATTTTATTTTTAGATTCCACATATAAGTGACATGTAGAGCTTCAGTCTTTCTCTGACTTATTTCAACAAGCATAATACTCTCTAGGTCCATCCACATAGTTGTAAAAGGCAGAATTTCATTTTTTTAAATTGATGAGTAATATTCCATTGCATGTATATGTATATATATATATATACACACACACACACACACATATAGTGCGCATGTTAAGTCACTTTAGTTGTGTCTGACTCTTTGTGACCCTGTGAACTGCAGCCCGCCCGGCTCCTCTGTCTGTGGGATTCTCCAGGCAAGATTCCTGGAGGGGGTTGCCATGCCCACCTCCAGGGATTCTTCCTGACCCAGGGTTTGAACCTGCATCTCTTATGTCTCCTTCAGTGGCAGGCAGGTTCTCTACCACTTGTGCCACCTGGGAAGCCCATATGTATGTAGCACATCTTCTTTATTCAATGCAGTAGATGGGGGTCCTATCCCTGGGTCTGGAAAATCTCCTGCCTTCTCCTGGAGAAGGAAATGGCAATCCAGTTCTGTGTTCTTGCCTGAGAAATTCCATGGACAGAGGATCCTGTCTGTGGCGTTGCAAGAGAGTTGGACGTGACTCAGCGGCTAGACAACAACAACAACAACGATCCATCACAGCTAATGCATATGGAGAGAGACAGATTTGTGGCTGTGGGGTGGCTGGCACTAACTTCAGGGAAATGAGGGAACATTATGGGGTGATGGAATGAGTCTACCTTTTTTGGTTAGCACTTATAAGAAGGTACCTTTGTCAAAGCTCATTGGGTACATTATATTGTTTCTAAATTATGCCTTAATAGAGTTGATTAATAAGTTAAAACATTGTTATATTTTATTTCTGCCATTTATCAATAGAGAACACTTTACCCTCCGGCTTCCCTGGTGGCTCAGCTGGTAAAGAATCTGCCTGCAATACAGGAGACCCCAGTTGGATTCCTGGGTTGGGAAGATCCACTGGAGAAGGGATAAGCTACCCTATTCTTGGGCTCCCCTGGTGGCTTAGATGGTAAAGAATCTGCTTGCAAAAAACAACCTGGCAAGATAGGTATTATTAATTCCACTTCAAATATAAGAGAGGTTAAATGACTTGCCGAGGCCGCACAGCTAAAGAGAGAGGCGGGATCTCAATGCTGTCTTAGCGCTTTGTAGCTTTATAGACCAATTGGCTTCTATGCTAACAAGCCTGATGTAGCTTTATTTTGAGTCTTCTTGAGTTTAATTTTTATATTTTGCTATTTGCCTCTATTCTACTTTATCATGCTAAACTTTTCTCATTATCTGTGTAGCCGAGAATCTAGAATCTAGCACTTCCCCCTCCCTATATATAATCACTTCCCTTTTTAAATAGCTGTTGAGGACCACAAAATTATATAAATGGCTTTGTTGTGAATTTTATCTAAAATAAGAAGATATAGATTTGAGGGAAGGCAATAGGAGTTTTCTTATATATAAAAATTTGTAATTCTAAGGCAGGAAATTTTCTGAAAACTTTTTAAAAAACTGAGCTATAACAGACAGCCAAGTGCACAAATCATAGGTGCATATCTCCATGACTTTTTACAAAGTAAATATCCATTCAGCCACTACTTAAATCAAGTTGTAGATAATTGCCAACAGCCCAGAATCCTCCTTCATTTTGGGCAGGGATTTTTTGACAGATATTATGATTTAGCGTTCTTCTTTGTGTATGCCTCTGTTCTGGATGGTTGCACTTCTGAATAATAAGTTAATATTATTATTCACTCACTTTCAGTCTTATTTCTTGACCGCACGGCATACCTCTGAGGCACACAGACAACAGAACCTTGGCTGGGCATTCTCTCCATTTTGGGAAGTGTACTGCGCTGAGGTGGGGGTCGGGGCAAGTGGAGGGTAGGTGGGCCTGAGGAACCCAGCACTCCCAGAACTGGCTCTTTCCTGCGGCTCCAACTCACTCAGGTCGTCAGGACTCCAGCCTCTACACTGACAGCCTTGTGTGCAGACTTCTGCATCTCCCGAAGCTGGTTTCTGGGGACACTGTTTCCTAGCCTCCAAAACACCTCCGAAAGCAGCTGGTCTTTCTGTGCAGGTATCACGTCACCTCACCTGCCCTGTGACTGTGTTTCTTGCATGCTCACTATGTCCCTCTGATCTGCTAAAAGTGCCCTCTGTATATTTTTGATGAAGACGGAATTAAACCTGGGGACGAGGGCAGGGGAGGCTGGGGCCAGAGCAAGAATGTGTTGCCTGAGGCCTTGGCTGGGCTGTCTTCCAGCGGCTTTGGAGAAGTAGCCCCAGGAAAGGACTGGCTGCTAAGCACTGAGAAAACCTCAGCTCCGGGGTGGGGTGGGGGGGCTGCGGGGCTGGACATCCGGACTGCATTTTGAAGATCAGCTACCAAAGGTGCAGGAACGGGGAGGGAGATGAGCTAATGAGGCCTCAGGCTAAGGAGACTTGACTCACCTGCCCTGCCTTCTGTAATTAATGGCTTTGATGCTTTTTTCTCATTTTTGTTTCTATCTGATGATCCAGTGGTGAAACTAGGAGGCCCGGGCAAATTCAAGTGTGTCTTAAGGAAACTGTATCTATGAAAGGGTTAACTTCATGCACAAGAGAGGTAAGCAGAAAATTCTTTGTGAATTCAAACCTCGATCCATGAAGATTAGCTCTGGAGAAAGAATCACTATGTGTGAGGGGCCACAGGTCAAGTACTATACCCCTGGCCATACTTGGGGTTTTCTTGCTTTGAGATCTCCCGAACATTGGTCTACTTGGCTGGCTTGCTCTGCCTTTTATATTTGGCCCCAAACGCCCGAATGCCTTTGCTGGAACTCCTACCTCCTTATAGGCAAGATGAAACTTCATCAAGGCTTTACAAAACACCAAGAGAGAAGGAGAGTGAAAGAAGCCTGGGAAATACAGGCATATTTGTAATGTCCTGGCTCTGTCCTGTGTGGGTACCTGATGCTGCCTTAACCTGCCTGAGGGCTGCAGCTTCTAGCCTCTAGTACCAAAATCCTTGCAAACCTCAGATGGCCCTTTGCCTGGAATTCTGATTTCTTAGATCTCAGTCTGCACCTGCACAGGTAAGGGGTATTTGCTGACCTGCCCAGCCGAGTGGTAAAGAACTCATCTGCCAGTGTGGAAGACTCAGGTTTGATCCCTGGGTTGGGAAGATCCCCTAGAGAAGGAAATGGCAACCCACTCCAGGGTTCTTGCCTGAAGAATCCTATGGACAGAGGAGCCCGCTAAGCTACAGTCCATGGGGTCGCAAAGACTGAGCCATGACTGAGTGACTGAGCATGCGCGCAAGCACAGAGAATGAAACGCTCATCTTTTGTTAATCTCTGCTATTGTGCCAGGGAGTTTGTAAAGATGTTTGCCTACATCATTTCATTTCCTCTTTTCAACTGTTCTATATGATGTGCATTATTAAGCCCATTTTTCAGGTGAAGAAACTGAGGCTCAAACAGATTGACTAGCTCAAAGCCACACAAGCTAATAAGTGGTGGAGTCAAGATTCAAATGCTGGTTTTTGTAATGCATGATCCAAGACATCTTTCTTAAACAAGGTAATGCTTTCATGATCAAATCTGAGAGAAGACTGTTTTGTTGTCTCAGAAGACTCTTCCCACAGCTCCAGTCTCTAGACTGAGCACTCTTCTTCCGGTAATCGTCCCATGAGGGACATCGACCTTTGTACCAGGTATATCATTTTGCCTTAGATGGCAACAGTATAGACCCGTTACTGTGTATTATTGTACCCCAGCATTCATAACAGAACTGCATCAGTTAATTAATCGGGGGTCACTACACCATGGAGTGATTTTATGTTTTACAAAAGGCTGCAGCATTAGATTCTTTTATTGAGCAGACACAGCAGTGCATTTCAAATATGGACTGATTTGCATTTAATCATGCAGGGATACAATTATGCAGCAGGAATAATCATTATTATGTAAGAGCAGCTACCATTTATTGAATACCTACTACATACCGTGTGTTTTATATTTGTGAGTCTTTGTGTGCCAAGGGGCTTTAGTCGTGTCTGACTCTTTGTGATCCTGTGGACTGTCATCTGCCAGGGCCCTCCATCCATGGGATTCTCCAGGGAAGAACACCAGAGTGGGTTGCCATGCCCTTCTCCAAGGGATCTTCCTGACCCAGGGATTGAACCCTGGTCTCTCCTTATATCTCCTGCATCGGCAGGTGGGTTCTTTACCACTAGTGCCGTCAGGGAAGCCCATGCTGTATATTCATACTTCATTTATTCATCAAAAGTTGGCAAGAAGGTATATCATCCTCATTTTAGAAATGACATTACTGAGGCACTTTCCTACACTTATAGAAGTAGAAAGGAGCAGGAAGAGAAACCCACTAAAGACCCTGCTCCTCACCATTTCAGAAGGATGTGTTAATAACAGTGTAAATATATCCTAACAGCCCATCTCACCCTTCTATCATTAGCACAGGTAACTTTTTCTTTCTTTTTTGAATGAGGAATTCAATTTCACTTGCTGGCCTGGGATAAAATCTCCTGTTATTTGAACTTGCTTCTTTCCACTTTACTTTCTCTAAACTCTTCTCCAGAGTCATCAAGCCCCCTTCAAATCTCACTTTCTCTTTAATCTAGACCTCCTCCTGGTACATCTTATCAATGACTCTCTTCCCCCTCAGTATTTTTGATCAAATAGTATTTTCTGTCAAATAGTGTATGCGTGCATGCTCAGTCCTGTCTGACTCTGCGATCCTGTGGACTGTAGCCCCCCAGACTCCTCTGTTCATGGGATTTTCAGGCAATATTACTGGAATGCATTGACATTTTCTCCTCCAGGGGATCTTCCCGACCTAGGGATCGAACCTGCGTCTCCCGAGTCTCCTGTATCGCAGGCAGATTCTTTACTCCTGAGCTAACAGAGATGCCCCAGTCAAAGAGTATATTTGTTCAAATAAATTCAATTGACACTTCATATACTCCTTGATAGCTTAATTTCTGCTGATCCCTCAGAATATAATGAGGAGGGCAAAGATTGTCCCAGGTCCTCAAGGATCTTATATTGAATTGTGATTGTCAGACGTTAAATAGTTAATCATATGATTATATATAAAATATAAATTGTGATAAATGCTACCATGGCAAAGTGCAGTAAAAAATAGATATAGCCTCAATCCATTTAGTATTTATGGCTATTGGGAGCTGTTCAGTGCACTTTAACTGATTTTATTTTCTCACTAATACTTTGAACAAAGAGGCAATGTGTTCAAAGCCGTATAGCCAGTGAATGGTGGCTCAAGTTTTGACTTCAAGAAATGAGGTTGCAGAGCTGGAATTACTCATCAAGGCACTGTAAGAAATGCATACTGGGAGTACTGACCCAAGGAAGTGATGTTTCAGTGGACATGGGGATGGGTGAGAGGGAGGCAGGGACAGAAGGAAAACAGAGGGAGAGGACGCCCCCCTCCGCTTGCACCCCTGGCCTGTCCCCCCTCTCCGTTTTATAAGCTTTGCTGCTCTGGCCCTCTTCTCCCACTTGTATGCAGTCCTCCTGCGAGATCCACGGGGAAGTGGTCCCAGAACTTCCAAGAACGTAAGAATCTAAGCGTGCTCAAGTCCCTTATGAAAAATGGCACGGTATTTGCTATAACCTACACACATCCTCGCATATACTTTATTTTTAAATTAATTTGTTTTTTATATTTATTTATTTGGCAACCCCAGGTCTCACCTGGGGCACTCAGGATCTTCGATCTTCGCTGCGGCAGGTGGGATCTTTGCTTCTGGCCTGTGACCTCTTGATTCTGTCACATGGGCTCTAGTTCCCAGACCAGGGATGAAACCTGGGCCCCCTGCATGGGGACCAGGGAGTCTTAGCCACTTGACCACCAGCCACCTTCCCATCGACTTTAAATCATTTCTAGTTTCCTTATAACACCTAATGCAACCTAAATGCTATGTAAATAGTTGTAAATGCAGTGTAAATGCTATGTAAATAGTTTCCTGTGCACGTGGAATTCAGGTTGTGCTTTCTGGAACTTTCTGAAACTGTTTTGAAAAACATTTTTTATCTCTGGTGGGTTAAATTTGCAGATGCGGAAGGGCATTGAAGCATGTTAATTGTCATGTGTCTAATCAATCGCCAGCCCAGGATTGATGCTCGGGACTGGTGCAGCGAGATTTCCCGGGGGGGAGGGAGGAGGGAGGGGGGACCCGGAGGGGAAGCATATGTAAACCCATGGTGATATCATGACAATGTATGGCAAAAACAATAATAAAAAAAAAAAAA